>JACEFZ010024995.1:0-22881 GCA_014155875.1 Cepaea nemoralis | reverse complement strand
TTCTGCCCAGAATCCATCCCACCCTCGGAGGTCGAACACTGGGCACCCGGTGCATCTACCAGCGTTGACACTGCTCCGTAACTGACCGCAGGAGAGCCAGCTTCTTCCCCCGGCAGGTGGACTCAATCTTCCCCTTCGCCTTGGTGATATCTGTGACAATCATGCAGTCAGTACTACTAGTAGTCTAGCAGTACTAGTATTTACTTCATGACTGTAATAGAGTACTAGTAGTGGTAATACTAGCACTAGTTACTATTAGTATTATATTTATACTAATATTATTATTAGTAACACCTAGAGAGCCGGTCTCTCTGGCCGAGGGGTTACACCACTTTCTCTGTAATCCCGTTTATCACGCAGAGAATCCGTGGCGGGCGAGAACTGGAGGCGGTTCGACCCCCGCTGGTGACTTGCGGGATAACTGAGCCGGCCGTTCAGAAAGCAATGGCAAACTACTGAGCGTAATCTTGCCAAGAAATCAAAAGACAACTGAAATATGCTGCTGTTGACAGCGATGTCCTGTAAAGGATATGTGAATTAAAAGAAGAAAAAAAAAACACATAGAGAGATGTCCAGTAGCATGTCCTTTGTAGAACTTCGCTCCCATAACAACCCCCCGGAAAACCTCTCGATCATAAGCAAGATGACCCGCGTCCGATACATCCATCTGGAGATCATTCGCCACAAACTGCACCCATCTTCTCTTTGCCCGTCCTCTTCCTCTCTTTCCAGGTATATACCCGTTCATTATTGTTCTCTCCAAACTTTCGTGACATTTCAAGTGACCAAACATTTCAATTTTCTTTGTTTTATCTACAATAATAGTCTTTAATAGAGAGATGTACAACGCATAAAAAAATGAGATTTGACAAATATTACGTGTAAGTATTCAACACTACAACTATTATAATAGTTTTTATCAGCGCATATGTATAAACAACGCTTGAGTTCAAAATGAGCGAACGAAAATTAAATAGTATTCTCATCTCATCTCATAGGTCAGTACTAGGCCAGTATACTATATACTAGGCCAGTATATTCCACATGGTTAATAACAAGTGTCAGACCATTATCTAATATTACTGAGTCGTGTAGTTTTGATGTTCGCATTTTGCCCATGTCTTTATAATGCATATCTTTTATATTGTTGCTGTTCTCTGTTAGCCTTGAATGATGTGTGAATGAAATAATGTATGAAAGAGAGTGATAGAAGGGCAGAATGTTAGACGGGCCTGCGTGCCCAATTCTTAACCCTTTGAAAATAAAGTTTGTTCGTTCGTTCATCTCATCTCATATCATCATGTTCCTCTTGTACCTTGCGGTGTCGAGTCGAAGTATAAACAGCGGGAGAGTGCCCTCTTATGGGCTTCATGTATCGATATTCCCATGGACTGTTATTCCCTGCGCCCATCGTTTACGTGGTCGGCCTCTTCCTCTGTTTCCATCTGGTCTGTACATCATTGCCTGTTGTATTATGCTGTTGACTGGTAGCCTACATGCATGGCCAAACCATTTGACTTGCTGCCTTCTAATAAGTAATAAAATCTAGTGCAGCTATAACTCCCACTTTAGTCCTGATTTCTTCATTTCTGATCTTATCTCTTCTTGATACATTAAGTATTCTTCTCAGGAATCACATTATGTTGTTGTGATTTTTCTTTTCTCTTTTTCTGTCATTGTCCAGCTTTGACATTGGTAACATAGAGTTGGTAGAAAGATTGTGTTGTAAAGTGCTTTCGTTGTAGTTATTGATACATACATTACATGTTTGTTCTTTAGTATTTGTGCCATTTGGCCAATGAGTTGGTTTGCCTCTATTGCTTCTATTTTCGATCTTGTCTTCTGATTTGCCATTTGATATTATACTTCCCAGGTACTTGAAACTCTTTTACTTGTTTCAAGGGATGTTCGTTTAGGTAAATCGTTGTTGCTTTTTCTTATTTAGTTACACTGTCATTACCACTGTTTTACTTGTGCTAATTTTCATGTTATGTTCTCTACACATTTCATTTAGACTCTTCATGTGGTCTTGTAATTCAGCTTCTGATTTTGCTATTACTATTAGTGCTTGGTCGTCCGCAAACATTAAATAGTATTGTGTAAATGAAATACACATTTTAGATGTACCTGAACTGAGCTGACCAGTGTCTAACAGGGGAAGTCACTTATGTATAACAAGGTGGATTCAAGATGGCTGCGGTATTTTCACTCTGGTCGTTTAAATAACTTGTGTGCAGATTTACATAACTGTGAAATCCAGTTTTCCTGAAGGTTCATAAGTATGTTTCTGAATATTCAAATGTCAGTAACGAAAATTAAGTAGCATTGACTGAACAGTGCAAAATGTTTTATTTGAGGCATTCCTTTCGTTCAATTAACTCACACTCACACCTCAACAGCGGCATTCCAATGGCAATGCAATTGAATTGAATTATTTATAAGGGAGAGTTTATACATAGTGCGCTATGAATAGGCACGTTGTTTATACATAGTGTGCTATGAATCGATACTTTATGCATAGTTGAAATATGGCTGTTTAAATATCAAGAATAATTTTCCAGATTGATATCCCCAATAATTGTGTCCCAGGCGAGTTTAAAAATTGTTAACTTGCATTTCTGTACACTTACTGAACTTACTGTTTACAGGCATCCATCTTTGTTTACATTACCGACCTACTATTTCCTACTATTTATGTCCTGATAATTCTGGTCCAAGCTGACATTAATATGTGTCACCTCAGAGAGACATGATTAGGGTCGTTAGGCAATACAAACACCAGGCTTTTGACTGACAGGCATCATGAATTAACAAATAAACAAGGAAATGCTACGCATATAAAGTGCACATGGCATGGCAAAACATATTTCAAAGTTAGTGAAGGACGTTAATGGCTGTCTTAGGACATCCTCGTCCAGTCATGAGCCACAGGTGACACCAGACCGTCATCCAGCTACTGATGGCAAAAATTTAACTAAAATAAATAAATTTAGAGTAGGAACATGGAATGTTAGGACATTAAATGAGCTAGGAAAGTTGACCAATGTTCTAAGAGAGATGGATAGCATGAAAATGAATATACTAGGCATTAGTGAGATGAGATGGAAGGGATCGGGCAAAATTATAGCTGACAATCACACAATAATTTATTCTGGAGGGGATACACATGAAAAAGGTGTAGGAATAATATTAGACGAAAAAACAGCCAAGTCAATTAATGGATACTGGTGTATTTCAGATAGAGTTATTATGGTAAAAATCAAAGGCAAACCAATAGACATAAATATTATACAAGTATATGCACCAACAGCAAGCAGTAGTGATGAAGAAATACAACACTTTTACGACGAAATAGAAATGGCGATGGCTCAAATTGGATCACAAGAAATAAAGATAATACTTGGTGATTTTAATGCAAAAGTAGGAAAGGGAAAAATGGAGGATGTAGTGGGGAATTATGGTTTAGGTACAAGAAATGAAAGAGGGGAAAAGCTAATAGAATGGGCAAATATCAATGATATGATAATTGGAAACACATGGTTTAAACACCAGAAAAGACGACTGTACACATGGATAAGCCCTGATAAGAAAATACGCAACCAAATTGACTACATACTAATTAATAAAAGATTTAGAAATGCTTTAATTAATGTAAAGACAATGCCTGGTGCTGACTAATAGTGATCATGTACCACTATGTGGGCAAATAATAGTAAGATTAAAGAGAGGGAAAAAAATGGTTAAGAACATGAGTCTTAATAAAGAGGTTCTGAAAATAGATAAAGAAATGCAAGAACAATACAGAGTGACTGTGAAAAATAGGTATAATGCAATGCAATAACTAAAATACAGAGTATAGATGAACAATGGGAAATGTTAAGGGACTCCATTCATCAAACTAGCAAAGAAGTATTACCAGAGAGAGGCAAAATAGCTAAGAAAAAATGGATGAATGAAGATATCTTAAAACTGATGGACAAAAGAAAACAGAGTAAAAATGACAAACAAGAATACGCTAAGATAAATAAAGAAATAAAAGATAAATGTGGGAAGGCTAAAGAAAGTTGGTTAAATGAGCAATGCAAAAAAATTGAATTAAATTCCATTAAAGATACAAAAAATATGCACAGACAAATCAGTGAGCTTACAGGAAGAAAAATAAGAATAAATACAGGGTGTTTGAAATCAAAAACAGGAAAGATAATATTAGAGGAAGATGCTATAATGAAGAGGTGGAATGAGTATATAAGAGAATTATATGAAGGAGAAAGGGAAGAATTAACAGAAGATAGTAACTTAGAAGGTCCACCTATTCTGAAAGAAGAAGTCGCTGACGCTATGAAACGTATGAAGAAAGGAAAAACAGCTGGGCCAGATGAAATCACAATAGAAGAATTAGAAGTATTGGGAGAATTTGGAGTAGATATATTAACCAAAATGTTGAATGATATTTACAGCAGTGGATATTTACCCAGTGATATGCTGAAATCTGTATTTATAGCTATACCAAAAAGACCAGGAGCAATTGATTGTGAAGATTTTCGTACAATTAACCTTATAAACCATATCACTAAGCTTCTACTCAGAATCATAATGAGAAGAACCAAAAAGAAAATAAAAATGGAAATTAGTGAAGAACAGTATGGATTTGTGGAAGGAAAGGGCACAAACAATGCAATTTATACATTACGGACACTAATAGAAAGGTCAATAGAGAAACAGAGAGACATATATTTGTGCTTCATAGATTATACTAAGGCATTTGATAAAGTAAAACATGATGAACTGATTAAAATGTTGGAAGATATCAACACTGATGGAAAAGATTTAAGAATAATAAAGAATATTTACTGGAACCAAGTAGCAGCAATTAAAATGGGAAATAAAGAGGGTAGTTATGAACAGATAAAGCTAGGAGTACGACAAGGGTGTGTCTTGTCACCAGATCTTTTCTCCCTGTATAGCGAAGTAATAATGAGAGAGATCAAAGAGATGCCAGGAATACTAGTTGGAGGTTATAATATAAATAATATACGCTATGCAGATGACACAGTATTGGTGGCGGATAATTCAACAGACCTACAACAATTATTAGACGTAGTAGTAACAGAGAGTGCAAGGAAAGGACTCTCCTTGAATATCAAGAAAACAGTAACAATGGTAATATCAAAGAAAATGGTGACACCAAAATGTGACATAGAAATAGAAGGGAAAATCCTTAACCAAGTTGATAATTTTAGATACCTAGGGGCATTTATAACATCAGATGGAAGATGTACAACAGAGATTAGGAGCAGAATAGGGCAGGCAAAAGCCGCATTTAAGAAAATGAAGAGCATCTTATGCAATAAGTCACTATCACTGAATGTAAGAAAGAGAGTGCTGAAATGCTATGTAGAACCAGTTTTGCTGTATGGCAGTGAATCTTGGAATGTAAATGAACAAATTAAGAAGAAATTAGAAGCAACAGAGATGTGGTTCCTCAGACGAATGTTGCGAATTCCTTGGACTGCCAGAGTAACTAACGACGACTGCCTGAAACAGGCTAACGAAACTAGAACATTATATACAACAATAAGACAGAGACAAACAGCTTTCCTCGGTCATGTGATGAGAAGAGAGGCATTGGAGAACATCGTAACAACTGGAAAGATCGAGGGGAAGAGAGGCAGAGGTAGACCAAGAGAAGTGATGCTGGATGGATTGAGACGGTGGCATGGAGGAATATCAGCAGCAGAGTTGATCCAGAAAACCAAAGACCGAGATCTATGGAGAGCCATATCAACCATGTCACACCATGCCCCCCCCCTTTCCTTTGTGTAATGGAGCAGAGATCTTCAACCATGTCACTCCATGCCCTCCTTTCCTTTGTGTAATGGAGCAGAGATCATCAACCATGTCACTCCATGCCCTCCTTTCCTTTGTGTAATGGAGCAGAGATCATCAACCATGTCACTCCATGCCCTCCTTTCCTTTGTGTAATGGAGCAGAGATCATCAACCATGTCACTCCATGCCCTCCTTTCCTTTGTGTAATGGAGCAGAGATCATCAACCATGTCACTCCCATGCCCTCCTTTCCTTTGTGTAATGGAGCAGAGATCATCAACCATGTCACACCATGCCCTCCTTTCCTTTGTGTAATGGAGCAGAGATCTTCAACCATGTCACTCCATGCCCTCCTTTCCTTTGTGTAATGGAGCAGAGATCTTCAACCATGTCACACCATGCCCTCCTTTCCTTTGTGTAATGGAGCAGATATCATCAACCATGTGATGCCTTGTAGTTTCTTCTTTGTCTCTCCTATATTACTAATTTGTTCTACTCGTCTTTTTGCTTTTTGGTCTTTATATATACCTCTTCTCAATATTTTGTGTGTGTGTGTGTGTGGTTTTTTTTTTTTTCTCTCTCAATATTAACAACAATACTCTATGTGGAGCGGTGTTTATAGCCTTTAGAAAAGCACTCGATATGATAGTTCATAATGTTCTAATTAAAACACTAGAAACAATGAAAGTAAGGTTTCTTCTTCTGCATTCATCCGGATTCTTTTTTCGGATGTGACTGCGTTGTGCCTGTTTACAGCAAAGTTGTGTTCTTGCGCCGTTAGGCCGACACATCCGACTTCTGCGGGCATTTGTTGACCGGGTTAACCTTCCCGGGGGAAAGTAAGGTTTAATATGACATTAATAAAAATAATTTTTATTAGACAGAAAACAAGTAGTATCCCACAATAAATCTTTATCCCAAGCCATTACCATTAATATTGGAGTACCTCAGGGGTCTATACTTGGCCCTCTGTTATTTGCCATTTATATAAATGATCTTCCCTTATATTTGTCGCCGTCCTGCGATCTATTTACAGACGACTGCACAGTATATACAAACACTATTGTAATGTGCTAGAATTATCCTTGCAACAGGAAATAAATAGTGTAGTTAACTGGAGCCATGCAAACCAGGCAAAGACTTTATACTCTAAGCTTTTTAGAGAACTCTCCAGCTGCACATTGGTAGCACACCTATAGACAGTGTAACCGAGCACAAGGCACTGGGTCTTATTATAGATCAAAATCTATCCTTCAATTCCCATGTTCATGCTCTAGTTAAACAAATAGCCAAAAAAGTATACCAACTTGCCAAAATTAAAAATTTCCTCGACGAAAATACAAGAAAGATATTCTATACTTCCCACATACAAACACATATTGATTATTTCTCCACAATCTGGGATGGATGCTCCAAATCAATAACAAAATGCCTTTATTCACTCCAGAAAAGTGCAGTGTGTTTAATCAATGGTGATAAGTTTACAGACAATTCTAACCTCAATGAACGTCTTCAGTTACTGTCACTCCACATACACTTACTTTCTAATAAGGCTAAACTAATTCACAAAATCCTATTTCAAAATGCTCCAAGCTACTTTTGGCCATTGTTCAAATATAGCGCAAGACATAGCGAACTGCTAAATATACTTCATGTCCCTAAACCTAGGATAGACTTATATAAAACAAGCTTTGCGTACTCTGCCACTCAGTTGTGGAACAATCTTCTATAATAGAGTTAGTAATAGGAAGAAGGGGCAGTGAGGTGTGCATAGTCAATAATGAAATAGTGCACGGGCAAGCACCATAGTAGGGGGGTAGCTAAGAACTGCTATGTAGCTAGGGGTGGTCGTCCTATGACGAGCATCGTAGGAACAAGGGCAGTTGTGAACGACCCGCCATCTAAGAAGGACGTACGATTGGCTGGGGAACATCTGACTTGGAATTGTGCGGAAAAAATGTCCCTGTACTCCGTTACTAACTCTATGATTTGTCGTCGTTGCTCGTCTGTGAGTTTCGGTTCTAACCGTATGCTATCAATTGTCCCAGTCGTGTCTACTGTCGGGACTGGTAATTCTATTCCATCGTCATCTGTCTGATTAAGTACTGTTGTTGTACTAACTGTGTGTTCTGTTTCCTGGCTAAGTGTGTTTGCGATGTCGTCGTCCTCTGTCGCCCTACCTAGTGTAGTTGTGTTGTGTACGTCTGTCATCCGGTTGCTTGGTGTAGGTGCATTCTGTTCGTCTGTCATCCGGTCTTGTCGTGAGAAATAAGGCTTCAGCATGTTGATATGAAATATCTTTAATTTTCAGTTTATCGATATTTCATAATCGACATCTGATATCTTTCGTTCAACTTTGAATGGCCCTTGCCATGACGTTAGTAACAAGTTACGTTTATCTGGTAGTAAAAGTAGCACCTTTTGATTGGGTTCAAGGTGTAGGGTTTTGGCACCCTTATTTGCATAATCGCTTAGTATGAACCGGTTTCCTTTGCTCGACACCTTATTCAGGGGTCCAACAATATCCACCGCTGTACTTTCGCATGGTCTAGAGGCCAATATTGAACGTTGAACCTTGGCTGTTACATGCTTTCCCTTTCTCACTAAATGTTGACAAATGGTACATGACCGACAAAAAGATTTAATATCGTTACAAAACTTAGGCCAATAGACATGTGACAAAATTCTGGCTCTCGTTTTGTTATAAGATAAATGTCCAGCAAACGGTGAATCATGCGCAATCTTTAGCACATTTTGTCGGTGTTTTAACGGTAACACCGTCTGCTGAATTTCATGGTTATTGGTGGTATAATAACGCATGAGAATTCCATTATGTATTTTAAAATACCAAGATGCATTTTTAGTTACTTTCGCTCGCTCACCTAACAATTTAAAATACGGTGTGATAGTTTGATCGGTGCGTTGTGCCTCGATAAACTCTTGTCGAGTAGTGTTGTTACTAGCACCGCTGGGTGTTAACAACTGTAACATTTCAGTTTGTAGGTCAGTATAATGTGTGTGGGTCTCTGACCTGGTTACAGCATTAGCCATGTTTGTTTGTTTCCAGGCTAGTATTTCGTCATCAGTACATTGTTTTAATGATGGCAAACAACCTAATATTAGGTCAGTACAGGGATTTTGCAAAGTCGCGCACGTAAATGTGCCGGAAAGGAACGGGGTGTTTATGCGGACTTTTGCCAGCAGGGTATTTCTCAATGTTACCAGAGAAAGTGCTGCATTTGATAAACTCACCCGTATAATCTTCTGGCTTAACTAGCTCTCTTCTTACCCCAAGTACAGTGCTTCCGCTATCAAGTAAACATTGGCATGGTTGTTCGTTGACCAGTGCATCGTGGAACTTTAGATTACCTCTGGAGGCTACAGCTGAATTAGCATCTTCGTTGGAACATGGTATAATAAGCCCACATTTGAGTTTCCCGTCCGCATGAAACTGGTGACACGTGTCACATTTATTAAAGTCTAATATATCATGCAACTACAGCCACACTCTCACACTCATTGAATGGTAAAACACTTTCGAGCTCAGAATCAACTACACTATCATCGTCAGATGATGTATCTATGAGCACAGCATTGTTAGCCTTCATTCTTTGCCTGCCCAAACACTTAGAAGAATAGTGGCCATAAGAGGAACAGAAGAAGCATTTAACCGCACGTTTGTATGAGTTTCCTTTGTTTTCCTGCTTTTTCATCATCATTTCAAGATGAGCAGGGTAAGGTGGACTTTTATCACACATCGAGTACTGCGGATGAAATAATTTTCAGTATACACACTGTGGTGGCTTCTGATAAGGTTTGTCTTTCTTCTGATACCCTTTTTGGTTGTAAGATCTGCTAGGTATGTTCTTAGCAAAAGCAGTGATATCAGTATCATGTAAAGATGTTTTAAATATGTCGCGGTTTGAAGAAAAATAAGCTGAACCACATTTTTCAAGTTGTTCAATAGATTCAATGTCTGCTTGTTGAAGGAACTTAGCAAAGGGAGTAGGAACTGTGGATATGACTTTATCCATCACCATTAAGTCCTGTAATTTATCAAAATTCTTCCCTACTTTTGCCGCCTTAAGCCATTTATTGAATATACTCTGGACATTTGATACATAGTCTAAGAACGTTTCGGTTGGCTTTGGTTTTATCTGTGAGTACTGGATCTGATATCCAGGAGCATCGAGTAGAAAATGCTGCATAATCCTATCATGGATATACTGATAGTTACTTCTTAGTTCTGTTGGTATCGATTCGATAACTTTTAATGGCTCCCCACTGAGATTTCTCATATAGATCATCGCCCAATCTTCTAATGGTATTTTCTTACTTTTGAGCTGGAATTCTATATTTTCAGTCCGAGCTGAGATCCCCTTATTTATTCGGCTCTTCCTTACTCTTCTGTTTAGTAGAGGCTATCTGGATGTTTGAGTCCACTTCCATCTCTTTCATCTTTAACTTTGTGGCTTCCTCTATCTCTCTCATCTCTTTCTGATGCTGTCTTTCCAATGCTCTTTCATTTCTCTCTTTCTCTGTTCTTTGTATTTCTGCTCTGCCCATTTCTCTAATTTCTCTCCAGTATGGCCTAGTTCTTTGCCAGCCTGGATGCAGTCATTTAATGATGACATTATATGGCTTTATGTTATTTAACCACTGATATCAATATAATCTTTACAATATAATTTTACAGTTATTATGTGTTAGATATTTACAATCTTCACTGAAAAAGAAGATGCATGGTTAATGGTGGTTATCAAAATTAGTGGGAAATATACTCATCTAATCTGCTGAAAAATACAGCACTCGGGATGTTCCACCGTTGTCTTTCGTACACACAACTGATAGACTTGCTTGTACAACTGATGTCTCTGTTTAATAGAGCATCAACACTTTAGAAAAATGCATGTGATATAAATACATGGTTGTTATCAATTTACACAATACAGTTTATGCGGTTGGTAACTTGCAAATGTGATACAAATATAATGAATGATGTAAATGATATGAATTTTATGATAGTAAGAATGAATCGTCAATGAATTGTAGGATGGATCGTCAAATGAATGTCAATGTCGTCTTGTCTTCACTTTCTATAGTCTCTGACTGAGCTGCGCTGTATGACTTAGCTTAACCTCTAATTTATTTCTCTTGTGCAAAAAGAATTTGCTTTTGCACAAGTACATACGTAAATGTTATTAATGTTGACATTATGACTGTATGACAAGAAATGTTTCACAAATGATAGTTAAATTCGTCATTTCGATACATGTTTGCAATTTGCACACAATCACAGTTTATATTTCATACATTTCCATCCAAAAAATCACAAATAACATTTTCTAGAATTTCCGATTTATGTGGGAAATGGTAGATTAAAGTGCTTGAAGGTGGTTCAAGCCCCACAAATGGTAATTAAATGGTAGATTAAAGTGCTTCTGACAACAAATGGTACTTGAAGGTGGTTCAAGGTACTTCTGACACAAAATGGTAATTGACGGTGGTTCAGGCCCCACAAATGGTAATTAGATGGTAGATTAAAGTGCTTCTGACAACAAATGGTACTTGAAGGTGGTTCAAGGTACTTCTGACACAAATGGTACTTGAAGATGGTTCAAGGTACTTCTGACACCAAATGGTAATTGACGGTGGTTCAAGCCCCACGGTTCTGACACCAAATGGTAGGTCCAAGCACTTCTGACACCAAATGGTATCCTGCCTGTCAGCAACTCACTTGCGACAGGCATACAAGGATTCCCTTCTTTTGCACTACATGAAAGTGACAACTCGTACTGTTTGCAAAAGGATACATTTTATTTGGAGCTAATAGTACATGAGCTCCACGAGCGGAATACCACATCGGTATTAAACATCATAGTATGTTATAAAGATGTAATGAGGAGATGATGTTAATGATAATAACTACTGAAGCTAAGCTTAAGTCCTAACTATTGATACTGTCCTTCTTAACAACAAAGTATTCACAGTGGATTTACAGTCCGTCGCCTACACCGTCGAGTCCAAGTCTGAACAAGCTCCCTGTGGCGTGTTCAGCCAGAAGCAATTGGCTCTCCGTGCATCCGCTAGTTTACGTGCTTGGAGTTCCAGCACACTGGTCACTTGGTTATAGTAACCAGTATTGCATGGTCACTTCTCGTGATGCGGGTTTCCCAGTCTCTTGGGTAACCCCAGCTCACGTACACTCGTTCCCTCCTTGTTGACATGAGTGTGTCCTGTTATAGAACTATTTATAGTGTTTGTGTCCCTTCTGTCTGGTTTCCTAGATCGCTATGTTACTTCCCTCTTCTCTAGCTCTCTTTAGCTCTTCTTAGCTCTGAGCTCTTATGTAGCTCTTTGACAGTGCATTTTAATATGAAAGAAGAACAAGAAATGGACCCAAAAGTAATAGAAATAAAACAGAAGTTGAAAGAAACAGGTGAAAACAGTTTCAAAAAGATCTTTGTAGAATTACAGGAAGACAAACAGTTATATTATGTGAATGAAAGAAGTGAAGATAGCGTATTGAGAAAATACATTCCGAAACATTTAGAAATTGAAATTTTGAAAGCATATCATGATGAAAATGGTCATCTCGGTCATGACAAATCAAATCAAATCAAATCAACTTTATTAGGGTCACAAATTGGGCGCACAGGCCCGTCTTACATTCGGCCCTTCCAATCACTCGTCTTTCGTTCATCAAGAGCATTATACATTTACATAGGAAGAAATATAAACATTGTGAAATGAATGTTGTAAACATAAACAAGGCTAATTACCATGTTATGAAGCCCATCTCCCACCTATCCATACATAGGCCCAAGGCACTACACAACCTCCGCACAACCACTGGGAAAATCATCCCCCAAAAAATCCCCCTGCACTCCCCCCCCCAAACCCCCCCCCACCCCCCCCTCCCCTCAGACCCCAACAAACAACTCACCCCCCAAAACACCCCTTAAACACATAGTACATACAAATTAAAATTTAACATAAACCCACCCCCCCCACCCAATTCCTAAAATATTCCCAACAACAAAGAACCCAAAATGGATATATAACTCCCCCCTACCCCATCCAAACTGAAAAACCCCTCCCCCCCCCCCCCCAAAACCATTCTCCCTCCACCCTTTTTACCCCCAAATTCCACCACACCCCCCAAAACCCAACTTTCACTTCTCCACCCCCATCCTTTAACCCCCACCACTACCCCCCCCGTACATAATTCCTAAGAACTTTTTAACCCCGCCCAACCAATATTCCGGACAAATTATTCAAGACTCAAGAATAAATATTACTGGCCGAATTTATTTAAGAGTATTGGTAAATATGTTGACGCATGTGAGAAATGTATGCTAAGAAATATGAAAATAATCAAGTGTCCATTACAAGAAACTGATATCCCACAGTTTCCCATGCAGAAAATAAGTTTAGATATTTCGGGTCCTCATCCTAGAACGCTATCGGGGAATATCTATCTACTACATATAGTGGATTGCTATAGTTTGTGGCCAGAAGTTTATCCTATACCAGATAAGAGTGCCGATTCCATTATCAACATATTCCTACAAGAGTATATACCACGATTTAGTTGCCCACAGACAATCCTTACAGATAATGGAAAAGAATTCGTGAACATAAAGTTTGAGAAATTACTACAAGATCTGAATATTGTCCACATAAAAACTTCTTATTATAGACCTTCCTCAAATGCGAAAAATGAGAGACAACATCGAACACTATACAACATAATAGCAAAAAACGTAGAGGAACATGATGGAGACTGGGATCTGTACTTGGGACCTGCATTGGGAGCAATTTGAACACACCAAAATGAGGGTACAGGTTTTTCACCGTTCTATTTGTTATACGGACGAGAATCTATGTTTCCGATTGACAATTTGCTTAAACCTCGACGAATATAAATGGGGGAGGAGTTTCTTCTTCTTCTTCTTCGTTCATCCGGAGTTTTTTTTTCCGAATGTGATTGCGTTGTGCCTGTTTACAGCAGAGCTGCGTTCTTGCGCCGTTAGGCCGACACATCCTACTTCTGCGGGCATTTGTTGACCGGGTTAACCTTCCTGGGGGGGGGGGGGGAGTTAGTTTAAGAAGTGATGTTACAAGAAATGCATAAAGCACATGTAAGGTTGAAAAACAATGTAATCAAAGCTAGAGAAAGACAGAAAAAGTACGCAGATAGAAACACACAACTACAAGAATTTAAAGTAGGTGATAGAGTTTACTATAAAAAACATAGAAGAAATTCAAAATTTGATAGTAATTGGGTTCCAGGGTATTATATTCTAGAAAAATTAGGCCCAGTTTCATATAAGATTAAGAACCAAATCACGGGGCACCTGGCACGTGCACATGTGGAACACCTGAGACGAGATGAAAAAGACAAGAAAAGTGATAATAACTATTCAGAAGGGTTTTATTCAGACGGACAACTCGTCAGACGAGATAAATATGTGATAACTCCGGAACCTGAAAAGGTCCTTGTACCAGAACAAACAATAACACCCATTACATGATGAGGTGGGTGAACAACCGGAGACAATACCAAAAACTTTTATGAGAGAGGAAAACGAGAGGTATGATGGCTACAGACCTGATAGCATTGAGTCTATGGAGGAAGTAAACGCTCTGTATAAGAATACTAGACAAGCAGTGAAAAGAAGAATAGATAGACAAAGAGAGAAAGAAATTAAAAGACAAAAAAGAATTAGGGAAGGTTCATCAAGTGACGAAGATATCCCAGTTTTAGAAAGGTTATTAAGAAATCAGGATAAACAGATTAGGTTGGATATTCAACGAAAAAAATTGGAGGCCAGCAACGTAAATACAGAAGAACAAGAAATGGATGAAAAATCAGAGACTGATGCAAATATTAGCATGAGTGAACACATTATAAGTGAAAAAGAAGACATTGATGTAGAGATGGCGCTTATAGAGAAAAATCTAGCATTATTGAAGAAGTGGAGAGATGGCTTGACGAGAAATTCTGCAGTTAGCAGTAGAAAAAGCTTGATGTAATAAACTGTCGATGGTTTGGTATTAAGAGGATTGAAAGAAAGCCCATTCTATATAACTAAAATAGATGTAATATGGTACCTGTAGTTACAGATGAATGGTGAAATTGGATTAGAGACTTGAACTGAGAGAATGTCCTTATGAAGTGAAAGTAGAATTAGATGTTGGTACAAATCCAGTAGCTAGATGTATTACCCACAAGATACAACTTGTATGAAGAAGAGTATATATTATTTTAATTAATGTTGGGGGATATGTGTATCCATACATATTGGTGAGGTCTATAGTAAATAGACATTTTCTGGTGGTTTTGGCATGGCGGGGATACCGTGGTTAATGGAATGTATAATGGTTAGGTGTCATTTAATTTTAGGGCATGACTTGTTGTGTTTTCCTTCTTTACGTGTAAATTATTGGTCCGTAAAAGCGACTGGTAATGTTGGATGACACTAAGTAATTTTGTCTTGATTTAAATTGATGCTTGTTTTATTATGTACTAGCTGACCCGGCCCGGCTTCGCCCAGGCCCTGGAGGGGATCTATCTATCTATCAGTCTGTCTGTCTGCTTGTTTGTCTGTCTGGCTGGCTGACCCGCCCGGCTTCACCCAGTCCCTGGTGGGGAGCATCTCATTTAATTCATATAAGTAGTCATATAAGCTCTCCCGTTCCCGACTATCTGTCTGTCTGTCTATCTGACCGGGCCCGGCTTCACCCAGTCCCTGGTGGGGAGCATCTAATTTAATTCATATACGTAGTCATATAAGCTCTCCCGTTCCCGACTATCTGTTTGTCTCTCTGTCCCGGCCCGGCTTCACCCAGTCCCTGGTGGGGAGCATCTAATTTAATTCATATACGTAGTCATATAAGCTCTCCCGTTCCCGACTGTCTGTATGTCTGTCTGTCTGTCCCGGCCCGGCTTCACCCAGTCGCTGGTGGGGAGCATCTAATTTAATTCATATACGTAGTCATATAAGCTCTCCCGTTCCCGACTGTCTGTATGTCTGTCTGTCTGTCTGTCTTCTGTCCCGGCCGGCTTCACCCAGTCCCTGGTGGGGAGCATCTAATTTAATTCATATAAGTAGTCATATAAGCTCTCCCGTTCCCGACTGTCTGTCTGTCTATCTGTCTGACCGGCGTGGTTTCGCCCAGCTTTTGGCGCACAGTAACTTAAAAGAATGTCCTTCCACACACCATTCAATGATAACTGTAGAAAAAGATGGGTTAAAATGTTATGCATAATGCATTATTTTTATGCCAACTGTAAAAATACCTTAAAGATTATATCATTATTTAATATAACTCATATGCCTAAAAATAACTATAGACAAAGAGTGTAACAATAGTGCAGGTAATGTCCAACAATATGACTATAAAGTATTTAGAAATGTTATTAAAAGTTATGCCCCTTGAAATAACTTTTCTAGAGTGAAGTCCCCCTGCTATATAGACATTATATAATGAAAATGGAAAAGTAAATGTATTAAATAAGTCAGAAGATTTTACATTCAGAAATTATTATAGTCGGTTGCACTTGAATGAAAGGAAGACGTGTAGAAAATTTCATCTCAATCGGATGTACCGTTATCGAACGCATCCAAATCCACAAACCCACAAACAAACAAACATACACTCTGTTTTATAGATATAGATATTTATCTTACTTCGTCAGGGATAAAATGATGTATGTCAATTTGGAGGATGATATTGTTCTGTTTTGATTTGGCTTGTCTCCAGTTATTCACGAATTGTGGTTTTATTTAGGTTGCCTTGGTTAAATATTAGCATATTACTTTGTTTAGTTATTTCCACTTGCAAAAAGTGTAATGAGTTTTGGTATTCATACTTGAGTTGGCGTTGGCCATATTTACAATTAGTTTTGAGCAAATAGTTTTTGTGTGTGTGGAGTTATAAAATAGAAACTGCTCCATATTAAGGAGACATGTTAATAGGGTCCTTGAGAGTTCTAGAGGCAGAATTACGTTCAGACTTACAATATGGGGCAACTTTGGGATATGGTCTTGATGGGGTCGATTTTTGTACAGACCTGGAGTGAACATGGATTGAGTGCCATGATGTTATAGATATCCCATAACTGCCCTGGGGATAGATAAGTTGCTGTGGTTAACAGCGTTATAGATACTGTTGTAGGGTTTTAGAAATTAGCTGTGACAAAAGGGTTGGACAAGGGAGACATTTACAGACATAAGGTCAGTACTGGTATGGTTCCTGTAGACAACAGGTAAGGCCATAACAAAGGGATATAGTTGGCATTGAAAATCACTGCGGTTGTCAGAAATGACCAGAATAAACACGGACTGAGCGCCATATGGGGGGTGGATTAAGTAGGCAAGTTCATAATATATGAATTATGAATGTTATTTTGCGTGCTGTGATTGCAGCATGGCCCGGGATAACTATTGCTTGAATGCCCAAGAATAGGAGTTATGTTCACGGTAAGAGAACGGTGATATTATTTTTTTGGATAATTATGCCTATGTTCATAAAATATGTTTTTAGGGTACTGTGGTTACAGTAAACATGAAGTGAAGGCAGGAGATAGAGGTTGATTGTAAGGGTCCATGATACGTGGCCTAGTAAAGAATAAAGAGGAGGTTATAGACATGAGGTCATTGTTAGTAATTCTACTAGCTACGAATAGCAGCAGAACGTGTACTGGTCAGAGATTAGATGAGCTATTTTAGAAGATATTTTACTTTGGGTGATAGTTGGAGCTTTCAGATCCTACATACTAATGTTGAAGATAAAAAACATATCATTTTTAGATTTGTATTTGAGAAACTTTATTTTATAAAGTTTCGTGTGTGAAAGGGAGGAAAAATGATATAGTTTCCTTTGCTATCTTTCTTTCCTTGGTGCGCACCATCTCTGTTTTTCTACCTTGTGTCTAAGTGTTTTTGAAGAGTATGCGTTTTGAATTTTTATGGTCGAGATCAGATATTGATATGTATGTACATGATGAGAAGTAAAATTAAGCGGATAGCTTGTGACCCTGCAGATGAGAAGAAGAAGTAGCATTGATGTATATAGAAGAAGAAGTGTTGCATAATGAATTGGTGGATAGCTAAGTTTCATGCGAGGTTGTAACTTACTTAGTTTTAAGGCTTAAGTAATATTGGAGGAGTGAGGGCAGATAGTTATAGGACAACCCATGAGAGATTGAGTAAAGTTGTGTTGTGGGTGGTGGTTCTCTTTAGAACTTAAAGTAATGATGGGGTAGTGATTAATGAAGATAATAAGAGTCAAAAAGACTCTGGTGATAAGACATAGTAGGGCCTTATAAAAAGTCCCAGGTTATATTACTTAGATTTTTTTTGCTGGAAGTTAGATTAGGGTTTTGGGTTTACGACTTTTCGGGGAAAAGTCTTGGTGGAGGAAAGAGAGGAATATAACAGAGTTAGTAATAGGAAGAAGGGGCAGTGAGGTGTGCATGGTCAATAATGAAATAGTGCACGGGCAAGCACCATAGTAGGGGGGTAGCTAAGAACTGCTATGTAGCTAGGGGTGGTCGTCCTATGACGAGCATCGTAGGAACAAGGGCAGTTGTGAACGACCCACCATCCAAGAAGGACGTACGATTGGCTGGGGAACATCTGGCTTGGAATTGTGGTTTGTTTTAACGTATGTTTATACCTGACTCGATGTGAATCCGATTAAAGTAACTTAAAGAAAGAACGGCCTTGGAGTAACGTTTGTTGCTTGTTCTTCTGGAATTAATTCACCTTAATCTGCCACTGTTACACTTCCACAAGAAATCAAAGACACCATCAATCATTATACATACAGTCGCAACCTGTTTGAACACTTCCTCAGTATAGACTACATGCCCCCCTAAAAATAATAATGGTAAATTATCTCAAACGACAACTAGTTAATAAACATTCCCATATGTATGGCAGGTTGCACCTTTCTTAGGTATTTATCATGCCCATGGTAAACATTGCCTCGGTGAGTCATGTATTATTGACTATTTTTCATGCGTATTAATGCTTATTGTTCTTTTGTTGTCTAAGATTAGCTTCATAAGTGATGTTGAATGAAATAATGTATGAGAGGAATTAGAGAAGAAGGGCAGAATGTCAGATGGGCCTGTGAGTCCAATTCTTAACTCTTTGAAAATAAAGATTGTTCATTTGTTCTTGCCCTGTAGTTTCCAGCAGTCATGTTGTTGTTGTTGTTTGTCCATCAAGCATGATGATGACCATTCATTTCATTCAGTGGGGTTGAAAGTATGGAGCCGTGGGTTCTAAGATGGCTGATAAGGCCTATTTTGGCTTGAAATGTTCTTTGACAATGTGGACAAAGAATGCTTGACGTTTCTGGAAGAGGATTTTCTGCAGTGGTTTTTCTGTTCTGTCTTTTCTTCACAGCTCTTGCAGTCCTGGTTGCCTCACAAGTGACTGCACCCTTGCGTAATGATGTACACCACGAATTTCGGTCTCTGGCTGCAGTCTCCCTATGTGTCATGATTAATTCCAAAAACATTCAGTGAGATTTTCAGAGTGTCTTTAAAGCGTTTCCTCTGGCCGCCTTGGGAGCGTTTACCACAAAGCAGCTCGCCGTAAAAAAATTTGTTTAGGGAGCCTGTGATCTGGCATGCGAGTCAAGTGACCAGCCCAGCAAATCTGATTCTTCATTAGTAAAGTGTGGATACTGGGCATGGACGCTCTTTCTAGGACTTCAGTGTCTGGAATCTTGTCTTGCCATTTAATCTTCAGCAACTTCCCAAGGCAGACTGTGTGGAAGTGGTTTAATTTCCTAGCGTGTCGCTGATAAACAGTCCAGGTCTCACAAGCGTATAGCAGTGTGGATAATACAACTGCTTTGTAGACTTTCAGCTTTGTTTGTAGGCTTATTCCATTTCTGTCCCATACGTTCTCGTTCAGTCTGCCAAAGGCCGCGCTGGCCTTGGAGATTCTTGCATTCACTTCATCATCAATTGTGGCAGTTTGTGACGCAGTGCTGCCAAGATAGGTGAATTTGTCCACAACACTTAGACTATGACCATTCACTTTGATATTCGGCACAGTGTGATTATTCCCTGGAGCTGGCTGGTACATAACTACAGTTTTCTCCAAATTGATATTGAGCCCAAAGTTGGCACAGGCATGTGAGAAAGCTGAAACATGTTGCATGTCCGCCTCTGAGTTGGCGTATAGAGCGCAGTCATCAGCAAACAGGAGCTCTCTGACGGTGTCGCTGTCAATTTTGGTTTTAGCTTTCAGCCTTCTGAGATTGAATAACTTTCCATCCATGCGGTAGTTGATGTCTATTCCAATGTCATTGTTCTCTAAGGCATTTGTCAACATAAACATCTGAAAACAGGAGGCTGAACAGTGTTGGTGCCAGGACACATCCTTGTTTCACTCCATTGGTGACAGGAAAGGGCTCAGATAGACAGTTCACCATTTTCCTGTACTCTTGCCTGCATGCCATCATGAAATAGCCGCACTATTTGGACAAACTTTCGTGGACAACCATCCATCCATCCATCATGTGCCATGCCGGTAAGCGTGGGCGGTCATGTTCTGCCATCTCATTCGATCACCAGAGTCGTGGATCAGCTCCGTGTTTCTGTCTCGACCATGCCACAAGGCCAAGCCATCCAGGAACTTGCTTCTAGGTCTTCCCCTTGGTCTGTTCCCCTCGATCTTACCAGTCGTCACCAAGTTCTCCAATCCATTTCTTCCCATAACATGCCCAAAAAATTTTGACTGTCTACGTCTAATTTCTCTAATCAATTTACGATCTTCATTTGTTTCTTGAAGAACTGTTCATTGGTCTTTCTGGCTGTCCATGGTATTCTTTGCATTTTCCTCAGAAACCACATCTCTACAGCCATCAGATGTTTTTCAGCCTGACTGCTCATTGTCCACGCTTCACATCCATATAAAAGTACAGGTTCTATGTAGCATCTCAACACTCTTTTTCTCGTTTCAATTGACATCTTTTTATTGGTCAGTATGTTTTTCATCTTGCTAAAGGCTACTTTTGCCATGGCGATTCTTGTTCTAATCTCTTCCATCAGATGTTATTACTGTTCCGAGATAATTGTACCTATTCACTTGTTGAAGAATATTCCCATTTACTTGTATATTACATTGTGGTATTTCGTTCTTCCTAGTGACGACCATAATCTGTGTCTTTTTACAATTTAATTCTAACCCTAGTTGTTCACTGTGTGTAACAATCGCATCTACTAAATTTTGCAGGTCCTGTTCATTGTCTGCAATCAAGACTGTATCATCTGCATATCCAATGTTATTGATGCATCGTCCCCCAGTGTTGATTCCTTCCATATCTTCAATATTTCTGAAAATACGTTCACTGTACAGGGAAAACAGATCTGGAGACATTACACATCCCTGTCTCACACCTCTCTTAATAGATATGGACTGCCATATTTTGCCATAATCTTCCACAGTCCTTCTCTGCTGACTTTATCAAAAGCCTTGGTAAGGTCAATGAAAGTGGAGAAAATTTCGCATTTCTGTTCCTGACATTTCTCTTGCAGCTGCCTTGCAGCGAAAATCATGTCAACAGTTCCACGTTCTTTTCTGAAGCCACACTGGCTCTCGGGAAGAAGACCTTGATCGAGATGGGCCATGAGGCGATTGAGAAGAATTCTGGCGAGTATCTTCTCTGCAATTGAAAGCAAGGAGATGCCTCAGTGGTTGTCACAGGATTAGCGGTTTCCTTTTCGTTTGTAAAGGTGGACTATTGACGTGTCCTTGAAGTCTTGTGGCATGGTCTCGTTCACGCATATCTTTGTAAAGACTTGGTGAAGCTAATCTGTTAGGACCGGCCCACCTGCCTTGTATATCTCTGCTAGTATGGAGTCAGAACCAGGTGCCTTGCCCCTGGAGAGTTGCTGGATGGCTTTGTTTACTTCCACTATGGTTGGCAGGTCATCAAGTGTATCATTGATGGGAACTTGAGGAAGGCAATTGATGGTTTCATCATCGAAGAAGGAGGTTGCATTTAAGATGTTGCTGAAATGTTCTGCCCAGCCTTGAAGGATGTCTTTCTTATCGGTGACCAATGTTCCCCCATCTGCACTGAGGAGGGGAGCTGTGCCTGGTGATGTAGGACCATAGACCGCTTTCAGTGAGTCGTAGAAGTTTTTCTTATCATGTCTGTCAGCAAAGCCTTGAATTTCATCAGCTTTGCTGCTCAGCCAGGAGTCCCGCATGTTCCGAAGTTTCTGCTGCACTACTCTCTGAATGTTCGTGAAGGCATTTTTTTTTAATGTTGACTTCGGGTCATTCAAATGTGCCTTGAGGAGAAGATGTTTCTCGGCCAGCAATTGGCCAGCAGTCATACTGTCTCATTGACCCATTAATAGACTGTCCCAATGTGTGTCCCCTACCCACACCAGTTTGTGTCTCAATTCATTGAAGTTTGTTTAGTTCTACTTGTCTCACTTGTCTTTCCATTTATTTTCATATTGAATCAGAAATACATTTCTTCATTAACATTTGAAGACAGACTGTCATAACATGTATTTTCCTGCATCTTTCTCAGAGAAAACCAAGTAGGCCAATATTTCCTGTATTTATTAAAAGTGAAATAAAGCAAGAAGCTGGTACTGAAGTAAGTTGTTACAGTACATGTTTGTTTTCCTTATAAATATAGTAATGTTTGTCATATGCCTGGTAGGACTGAAATGTGATCAGATTGTTACTGTAGGCAGAGCAGGCAATATAAATTACTAGTTTTATCTTGCACAGCTGTATACAGTTTGTTTTTCTTTCCCACTCGCTCGCTTTGAACGCAATCATAGTCCATACACACTACTTCTAGTAGTGCTGGACTGAAATTTGCATGTGGATTAGATTTATCTATTAACAGTGTCACTTGCCATCAGGAAACCCACTCTGACTTCAGAGGTAGTTGTAATTTACATCCCCAAGTCAAGGACAAGAGGTCAACATTTTAGTCCAACTGACCGGTGTAGGGGTTGAACCCTTAACCTCGGCATCAGCACGTCAGATTTTGGT
>JACEFZ010024994.1:0-21480 GCA_014155875.1 Cepaea nemoralis | reverse complement strand
TAAAATTTTTGGTTTTCCCCCAGGGTTCCCAGGTTTTCTTTGCGGTACACATTCTTGGGATTTGTTGCCATCTGCTCTAGTTCTCATTAAACTCAAGGCATAGCAAACTATGATCAACATATGGGTCACCGCTTAGTATACTATAAACTAGGGCTGCGACCGATTAATTTAAATTTCAGAGTTAACTTTTGAGAAATTAAGGATTAATTAATAGTTAATTTCGATTAAAGCAAAACATTTATAGTCACATAACTCACATTTTAGTCGTATTTGTCAAAAATCGAAATAACACTGGATTGTCATGTTCATATGTCATCTAATAACCAACTATGCAAAAAGACGAGTATATTGACAGTATTTGGTTCAAGTGACGAGGCCGTCTTATTAACAATATTACCAGCAGAGCTGAACAATCGTTCACATAAAACTGGGGTAGCGGTATGCACAGAATGGTCTTGGCAAGGAATGCCAATTTTGGATATCGATGTTCATTAAATTTCCACCATTGTAAAGTGTCAACCGATTCAGCAACTTTCTTCTCCATTTCAGACTCCATTAGCTTAATATTCTCTTCATTTGGTTCACATATAGTTTCATTGTCAATGTCAGTATCATTCGTTGCAGCAGTCTCCACCTGCTCATCATGAACATTAGCTGCTATTTGTTGTTCAATACGTGACCTAGTTCGTTCTTTTGCATCTTTTGACAAACACTTCAGGTATTTGTAGCGTGGATCAAGTGCTGTTGCAATCTGTAGTATTTCAATACTTGTCATATTATCTACACGTTCACTGAAGTCATTAAAAGATGCTGCCTTAAAATTATCTATGTAGCCCGGATCATCATCGTGTACAGTCTATGCTTTGTCAACGATGATAACAGTGGCAATACACAGCTACATGAAACATAGTCTTGACAGCCAAGCAGGACCGTAATCTGGCAGAATAATTCCAAAACTTTGACATATTTCGAAATCTTCTCCCAATCTTAATCTGACCGTTTTGGACCTGTGTATTGCTTCTTTTCATTTGACATGTAGCAGTTAATGCTTCTCTGGCCTGTAGAAGACTCTGCAGCATAATAAAAACACTGTTTCATCTTGTTGGTACATCTTGCTGCAGCTTACAGAATGGTGACTCAGTACAATTTTACAACTCGGTTGTGTTTGCAGGACTATGTTTAAAATGTCCGACAATTTTTCGACATCCGGTTCATTTGTATAAATGATGGGAGAAATGATTTCGATTAATAGTTTAAAAAATTAATCGTTAAAAATAATTAACGATTAATCGATTAATTAATCGTTAACTTCCGCAGCCCTACTATAAACCCATTCCAATGCTGTGAGTTACATGGTACATAATAAACTGTCAAAGTAAGTTAGGTTGATTGGAGTAGAACACCATGATCAACATGAGGTAGGTTGTTTCTTACAGAATGGGTCCATTCAGGATAAGTTATTTGGTATAGCTCGCTCGCTTTGGACTCAGGCGTAGTCCATACGCCTGCTGCCACTTACAGAACACTTGGCTGATTTTTGCGTGTGGATTAGCTTTCCCTATTACCAGTGTCCATCGCAATCAGGCGAAACCACTCCGACTTTAGAGGTAGGTATAGAATGATGTGGTCAACGTAAGATAAGTTGTTTGATACAGAATGATGTGGTCAACGTAAGATAAGTTGTTTGATACAGAATGATGTGGTCAACGTAAGATAATTTGTTTGATATAGAATGATGTGGTCAACGTAAGATAAGTTGTTTGATACAGAATGATGTGGTCAACGTAAGATAATTTGTTTGATACAGAATGATGTGGTCAACGTAAGATAAGTTGTTTGATATAGAATGATGTGGTCAACGTAAGATAAGTTGTTTGATACAGAATGATGTGGTCAACGTAAGATAAGTTGTTTGATACAGAATGATGTGGTCAACGTAAAATAATTTGTTTGATATAGAATGATGTGGTCATCGTAAGATAAGTTGTTTGATATAGAATGATGTGGTCAACGTAAGATAAGTTGTTTGGAATAGAATTGTGGTGTCAACGTAAGATAAGTTGTTTGGTATAGAATAGTGTGGTCAACGTAAGATAAGTTGTTTGGTATGGAATGATGAGGTCAACGTAAGATAAGTTCTTTGGTATAGAATGATGAGGTCAACGTAAGATAAGTTGTTTCATACAGAATGATGTGGTCAACGTACGATAAGTTGTTTCATACAGAATGATGTGGTCAACGTAAGATAAGTTGTTTGATACAGAATGATGTGGTCAACGTAGATACGTTGTTTGGATAGAATGGTGTGGTCAACGTAAGATAAGTTGTTTGGTATAGAATTAGTGTGGTCAACGTAAGATACGTTGTTTGGAATAGAATGGTGTGGTCAACGTAAGATAAGTTGTTTGGTATAGAATGATGTGGTTAACGTAAGATAAGTTGTTTGGTATAGAATGATGTGGTTAACGTAAGATAAGTTGTTTGATACAGAATGATGTGGTTAACGTAAGATAAGTTCTTTGGTATAGAATGATGAGGTCAACGTAAGATAAGTTCTTTGGTATAGAATGATGAGGTCAACGTAAGATAAGTTGTTTCATACAGAATGATGTGGTCAACGTACGATAAGTTGTTTCATACAGAATGATGTGGTCAACGTAAGATAAGTTGTTTGATACAGAATGATGTGGTCAACGTAAGATACGTTGTTTGGAATAGAATGGTGTGGTCAACGTAAGATAAGTTGTTTGGTATAGAATAGTGTGGTCAACGTAAGATACGTTGTTTGGAATAGAATGGTGTGGTCAACGTAAGATAAGTTGTTTGGTATAGAATGATGTGGTTAACGTAAGATAAGTTGTTTGGTATAGAATGATGTGGTTAACGTAAGATAAGTTGTTTGATACAGAATGATGTGGTTAACGTAAGATAAGTTCTTTGGTATAGAATGATGAGGTCAACGTAAGATAAGTTCTTTGGTATAGAATGATGAGGTCAACGTAAGATAAGTTCTTTGGTATAGAATGCTGTGGTTAATGTAAGATAAGTTGTATGGTATAGAATGATGTGATCAACATAAGTTAAGTTGTTTGGTATAGAATGATGTGGTTAACGTCAGATAAGTTGTTTGGTATAGAATGGTGTGATCAACGTAAGATAACTTGTTTGGTATGGAATGATGTGGTCAATGTAAAATACGTTATTCTGTATATAATGAGATTATTAAAGTAAGATAAGTCGTCTGGTATAGAAATATATGAGCACTGTTAAGATATGTTGTGTGGTACATAATGATGTCACCAGCTCAGGTAAGTACAGCGGTACAGTATGGTGCGATCAATATACCTGTGTGTGGTGAAGATTTCACTGATCAGCGTGCGATATGTCGCTTGTTATATAATATGCAGCACTACGTTATATAAATCTCCACCTCTATGCCTAAACGACGAGAGAGAGAGAGAGAGAGAGAGAGAGAGAGAGAGAGAGAGAGAGAGAGAGAGAGAGAGAGAGAGAGAGAGAGAGAGAGAGAGAGAGAGAGAAGAGAGAGAGAGGGAGAGATTGCATATTGCAATAAAACCATACAATGCCCACTAGAAAGAGGCTCAATCACAAAGGTGTCTGGATGGAGGACATGATCAACAGTCCTCGCATATGCATGCCAGCACTCACAAGCAGACACGGAAAAACAAATAAACAAAACTCAACGGGAAGGCGACGACAGGAATGCATTTTTCTGCTCCTCTGGGAAATACAATTTCCTAACCCGGCCAGAGCAATGTCAATGAACAGCAATAGCCGCAGGGATGCTTCAAACATCACCTCTTTGAGTGGCCAGCATTTGCAGATATCAGGAAATTGCTACTTCCAGAACTGCCTGGTGTAGCCGTGGCTGAGATGTTGCGGTGTCCGTCTCAAGCTCAGATGGTGTTGAGTTCGATCCCCGTATAGGGTTGGGAATGTTTCCAAGAACCATTGGTATCTAGTGATACCACACTTCCCCCGATAAACTGGAAAGTGAAACTGGACACCTACCTAACCTTTTCGGATCAGGGAGGAAAAACAGTAGGTCTCGTGTACAAGATGTACTCGTTAAAAGTTCTACGGCAGCTGGAAATAGCAATGAGTAGGTCTTCATGCAGCTGCACAGGCAAAATGGTTAGGAAAAACAAATGTACCCACGGGTAAGCAGAGCTCGTTACTTTGGATGGAATCTGTCTAGAGGAAGTAAGCCTTGCATAAATGCTTGCCGATGTAGGACACACTCACCTCTGAGGTGCATCACTTGGTGTGTCACACTCCCCTCGAGAGAGACGAATAAGAAGAGGGATGACGAAGAATAAGAGGAATAGGGGGAGGAAGAGGAAGGGGAAGGAGAAGGAGGAGGAGAAGATGGGGGAGGATGAGAAGAAGAAGAAGAAGAAGAAGAAGAAGAAGAAGAAGAAGAAGAAGAAGAAGAAGAAGAAGAAGAAGAAGAAGAAGAAGAAGAAGAAGAAGAAGAAGAAGAAGAAGAAGAAGAACTATCTGATAAACGGAACACTATTTGTAACAGCACATTCGCTTATGGATACGTATGCGTGTATCAATCACACTGTGAAGACGATGCTGGGCTATACGGTGACAAAGAGAAAAGTAAATATGGCAAATTTACGAGAATGTTCCTATTCTCGTCTTCGGGTTCTCAACGGAAACGGGAAATATGAAGTAGACTGGAAAAGTAAATTCGGAATAAACTACATCTCACCCAATCGCCCATTTTGAATTTGAAAACGTCCTAGTGTCTGGCAGTGTTTAATGTTTGCATTTATCTGCACAGGCAGCATGACCTTAACATTAGTAGTGTGTCAGTTTTCGTTGGCAATGATGCACTGATCACTCTAAAGAACTGTAGTCTGTGGTCTGGGGGAAGTAAACGCAGTCGGCTGCAGGCGATTTTGAAACAAGACTGCCTTGTGTTGATTTTCACAATGATATGCGATGTCGATTAGAGTCATTTGCAGGACGTTGTGATCAACCCCAACCCCGGGTGGATTTTCTAGGTTCAGTGGTTTACCATTTGAGAGAGAGAGAGAGAGAGAGAGAGAGAGAGAGAGAGAGAGAGAGAGAGAGAGAGAGAGAGAGAGAGAGAGAGAGAGAGAGAGCGAGAGAAATGACGATTAAGTCGATCAATATTAGCTATGAGCAAGCAGATCTTGGCGGCCAACTAACTACCTTTCTGACAGGAGCCTACACGATTATCACAATGCAGTTCAGTCTACCATCGATAGAAGAATGTACACGAACACTCTCTTGTCACATAGTCAGCTAATCTTCAGAACCACAGCAATAACTACTGTTCGGCTCACTGCTGTTTTAGGATTTACCGTTGTTCAATGTAATTATCTGACAACCATGCGCAATATTTTCAGTTACAACTTTGAAACCACTTATACATTATTTTAAAACGTGAAGGATAATGTAATCTTGTCTTCCTTAATTCAGTTGTTATTCGTAAAGGCTGAAATAAAGTGTCTGCTGCCAGTTTTCTTGAAATTCTCATTTCTTTGTCCGAGATCGTTTTTATCCAAACGCTAAAAATCCCACCCATCTATCAACTGGCTACACGTAATCACCTGTTCTCAAGCTAATTCAATTATGCTTCAGATGTTTCAAATAATGTTCTACCCAACGAATGAAATTACTCCGCGTCTGAGAATAGTGTCTAACTGCCCAACTAAGATCTCTATAGAATTCCTCATTCCTTCTTTTATGTTCTGCGTGGGTTGTATTACTGAAGACCTAATTATGTTTTACAGCGTTCAAATACATTCATTAACTGAAGTGTTATTGTGGCTATTCGTGTTTATGGTTATATAGCCACAACATTCTTCATTACCTTCCTCAATCCCCAGTTGTGCGTTTACGTTTTTATCTAGGTTGTGTCTTGGAGGCTGCATTTGGTAACGTTTACATGTATCCAAAGAAGAAAATAAAGTAGTTGCAGTTTCTATGCCTTTAATGAAACAGTAATAATAGAGCAATGTTGAGGAATAAAAAAGACCAACTATACTATGATGGCTTTTTTTTTAAAATTCGCATATCCTTTTACAGGACATCGCTGTCAACAGCAGCATCTTTCAGTTGTTTGTTGATTTCTTGGCAAGATTACGCTCAGTAGTTTGCCATTGCTTTCTGAGCGGCCGGCTCAGTTATCCCGCAAGTCACCAGCGGGGGACGAACCGCTCCCAGTTCTCGCCCGCTACGAGACTCTGCATGATAAACGGGATTACGGAGAAAGTGATGTAACCCCTCGGCCAGAAAGACCGGCACTATGATGGCTACCAAGCAACAAATAAATAAACAAATAAAGAACGTGCAGATCAAGAGTATGCATGTCTGTGCTGCGTGTTATCAAGCTCTGTTACAGTAATGGTATAAGTCCATTCATGTTGTTGACAATTATGTTTAAAATATAAGAGAAGTGTAAGTGCAATAATGAACGAACGTTCAAGAAAGTACCTCACCTATTTTGTTAACATTAATTTGCAGATGCATGTATAAGTTTCTCAACTGGGTGCCCAAAGTAGGAATGACTGCAATCCAGCTGACGCCGAGGACTAGTGGACTAACAGGAATGTGGACAAACGAAAGATACAAACAAATAACCGTTCACGTTTCCCACGAACGTCTTTTTCAATGGAGGAAAAAAAATAATACCAATTGAAAGCTGGTAATATTTATCTGCAAAAAGAAATATCGCTATTTGGCGTCCGGCTGTATTTTTAGTTTATGTTAATGTTCGATTACTCTTTCAAGATAGAGCGATTTTTCATTTACAGCAACCTGTTATTCTCCGTTTTTGTTGGCGTATTGACTTTTCGTAGAATTTCCAGTTACCAGTACGACATGATGCAATTAAGTTGAGATCAGTGTCAAGACCCGCCTGGATGGAGATTGTGAATACATGACTACCAGACAAATAAGCCCGTTTGCTAGCCAGTGCATAAAGCGTTTTCCGCTTCTCTCCTTCCTTGGCGATGAAACTGGCTGTATGACTGAGATATAACTAGTCAATTACTTACAACTTGTGACAAACATCGATCTACACTCCGTGTCGTCCATTTTTACAACCTCCACCAAGCTGGATATATTTACAGCAAATACTGGTAATACCCTTGTAAAACTGTCATAGATATAGTTTCATATCATCGCGTTTAGCACCTTAATAAAAATTGAGGGTGCCATAAATGCATTAGAGCAGCCAGGGAGAACATGGAACTTCCATTTCCCATAAAGGTTTCCTTGAAGAAAGAAAGGCATTTCTGCGCAGATGCATTATTACTCTTTCTTCCCTCTTTCGAGGAACGCGCGTCACACCTAGTTACCACCTCATCGGTCAGTATGTCCGACTTCGGCATGCATCTGTGCACTGTCCGCTTTATCTAGACCAGTGGTTCTCAACCTTTTTTGGGCCATGCACCCCTTCACCATATGTTAATAATGTCCATTTCCCCCTCCTCCCATTTCGTATTTCCTCCCTATAACCCCCCCCCTTTTTTTTTACAGTATACGTAAAAATGGAAGCTAAATTTAATATTACATAGTAGAACAAGTCTGGACATCTACATAAAACGTGATTTGCAGTCTACTTACGTTATAAAACGAATTTCAGAAGAGCGAGAAGTACAGAACCTGTAACGTGTGGAGAGAAAAACAATATCAAGTAATCGGTTCTTGTATTAACACGATCTTGAAATAATCTTAATTTCCCCCCCCCCCCCCCCCAGGGAACCCAAAAATTCCCACCCCCCTGGAGTGGAGGATTCCCCACCGGTTGAGAACCACGGCTCTAGACAGCTTCCATCCAGTGTAATGGGCTAAATCTACCCAATGGGTAGGTTTTTTTTCTTTCCTAACAATGTTGACAGGGAGGCAGCCTTCCGGCCTAATAATTGCGATGTCCAATCGCCGCGGAATTTTTCATGTGCACAACTTACACCCGGGACGATCAGAAGGGTGACTTTGTTATTAGATGCCAATGGATCTTGGGAAAATGTCTAGCCCGTGTTGAAATCAAACCTGGTACCTTCTGAACCTGAGACGAACACCGTGACCTCTCAGCCACGGCGCACCCTTTACTAATCATAATATTATTAAAGTGACGGATTGCAGAGGGTCAGGGTGAGAGCATCATACCCTATAGGGTTTGCGTTCGATCATCGGTAAGTTTTGAGGATAAAAAGCCAGTACGCTATATGGTGACTGCTTAGGCACGAGTATTTCTCAGCCCGAATAACACCCGACACACACCAGCAATGGTCTGCTACTTGAAGTCCCTGCCGTGTGGCGTTGGTGATGATAGCTGCACACAGCCTTCTGTCTCCTGCGCTGACAATCATCTCTGATGCTGATGTTCCACTACGCCACGATGTCAAACCGTCCAGCATCTTTTTTTCTCTTGGTTTCCCCCTGCCTCTCCCATCTCCAGCTTTCCCGTTGTGAAGACATACTCCAGCTTGTCCCCTTCTCACGACAAGCACACGGATGTGGACTGTCTCCTTCCGATGCCAGTAACCAACAAAGGTATGGATGCCATAATCAAACCAAACGCAATAAAATATTGAACTGAGTCAAGAGCCGACATTGCAGCCCTCGGGACATTCTCATACGCTCACCCGTCTTCATCTTCAACGCAGTAAAGAAAACACAAATAAACCATATTATTACCATAACCATCACTGCGACCTCAACTGTTATCAGGGTGACATCTTGGAAAAGACATAAAGAAACTTTTTCATTGTGTCATCTCTGGAAAGGCACGTAACGCTGCGTCTCATCTTAGGGTGGGAGAGGGGCGGGGGAAGGAGAAGAGGATTGGGGGGGGGGGGGGGGGAGAGAGAGAGAATAGAGAGAATGCTAGCCTGCTCTGTAATTTTCCACTCTTAGAATAAGCACTGAGGGAACAGTGGCTAGCACGCTTGCTTGTCGGCCGGGAGGTCAAAGGTTTGAATTAGCATTGAAACGGATTTTTAAAATTGATCTGGATTCCCAGATCGACCCAGCCTAAACTGGGTACCAAGAAATGTCTTGGGAAGTAAGGTCAGCCGGTATAATACTGACCATGTCACCCTTAGAGTGACCATTGGTCAATGATGAGCATATGAGTTTAGGACTATATGCCCAATAAGCCTCGCGATGTGTTAAATAAAAAATTGTCCTTTACTTTTACTTACCGCGAGATCCGTACTTCTTAGATTTGTGGTTAAGATCAACAAAAATGGTTGAGCGTTACTTACTAAGATTGTAACAACTAGTTCCCCTCCCTCACACACACATGCGCGCGCACACACACACAGACAGACAGACAGACAGACACACAGACAGCACACACACACACACACACACACACACACACACACACACACAAGGGAATAAGTAACTTTGCTATAAACACCAACTAAGCCAAATAAAAGGATGCTGTCTGTATGACCGAACACGCCAAGATATACGGTGAACACGATTGTGAATACATGTGCATTCTTTTAGGGATATGCATCTGCATAGATCAGTGGTTCTCAACCGGTGGGGAATTCCCCCCCCCCCCCGCGGGGGGATTTTAGGTTTCCAGGGGGGAATGAAGACCATTTCAAGATCGCGTTAATACAAGAACCGATTACTTGATATTGTTTTTCCCTTCATACTATACAGTTATGTACGTCTCATCTTCTAAAATTCATTTTATAAAGTAAGTAGACTCACAAATCATGTTTTATGTGGATGTCTAAACTTGTTTTGGTATATGCTATTAAATTTACCTTCCATTTTTACGTATACTGTGTATGTGTGGGGGGGGGGGGGGGGATTTTAGATAGGAAACATGAGGGGGGGGGGGGGAATGACGTTCTGAAAATATGGTGAAGGGGGGCACGGGCCAAAAAAGGTTGAGAACCACTGGCATAGATTGATCTCAGCTATTTTTACTGTGTGCTGTTTTGTTTAATTATACGCCGAGATCATCCTGGAGTATTTCTTATACGATCTTTTCCTCTGATTTCACCTTTTTTTTTTTTAAACCTGTTCCCAAGAAAACTAAGGTGTGTAGGATGTGTTTGCTGTTCTCTTCATCGAATTCATTCAAGCCAACGCATTTTTGTTCTTAATATCAAGATGTAACAAACACACGATGTCGCAGATATTGAAAGGCTAAGATCAAATGGTTCGGACATCTCAACAGAATGCAACACAATCAATTACCAGCACTGGCGCTACATCAATTAACATCTGATACGAGAGCAAGAGGGTGCCCGAGAAGGCAATGGGTTGACATCAAAGATATTGTACAATAACATGGAATGACACAATCAAGTGCCACCCATCGGACGTTGGACGGTTGTGATGACAATCGGGATGAAATAGTGATTTGGGGGGGGGGGGGGGGGGGGGGGGGTGTGTGACAGCTAGCCTTATGAATAGTCATGAGTGCATATGACCATAGGTAGTATGACACTATACACATTCGCTAGAAAGCAGGCTTGAGTGTCTGTATGTTCGTACGGATGCATATATGGATAAGTATGAACGGTTGGATAAAAGCACGCATGGATACATGAACAGATGGATGGATAATTGGGAGTATAAATGGTTATATAGATGAATGATTTGATCGGCGAATGCAAGTATCGAAGGGTGGATGAATGGAGACGGGTGGATTCATGGAGATAGGGGTGGATACATGTAGATAGGGGTGGATGCATAGATGAAAGTATGGAGGAATGGATAGAAACATGCATACATGCTGGTGGATGAATGTATGCATGCCTGCCATGCGACGTGTTTCAAACAAAGCTTGCCCCCGGGAAGGTTAACCCGGTCAACAAATGCCCGCAGAAGTCGGATGTGTCGGCCTAACGGCGCAAGAACGCAGATCTGCTACAAACAGGCACAACGCAGTCACGTCCGGAAAAAACTCCGGATGAATGCAGAAGAAGACAACAAAGCTTGCCATCCAGAGTGAATCAATCACTACACAAGGCATTGTGATGCACACACTGCAAAGATCACAGCCATAGTTATTGTGTTATTGCTAAATAAGTATGTCTGTCACCAAACCATCTTATTTTCTACTTGGCTCGCTTCACTATGGATTAAATGCAGTTTTCAGTGAACTTATTTTCGTACGCCTAGCTGGTCCAACAGTAAGACGATGGTGTCAACCGAAAGAACCATTCTCATGACTAGTCTGTTTCTAATTTCACTTTTTATGTAGTCTCTTTTGTACATCCATATATAAGTCTACAAGCCCCATTCCCTAAAGTGTTTTCTTCGATACACTCTAGGTCTTCTCCCAAACTATAAAAGGAAAGAGTAAAGATAAAACTGGAAGATAGAGGCAGTTGTTTTAATGACAGGTTAATAACGTCCAGAAATTGACAACAAAGAGGACGTCAGCCAGACTGTTATAATCGTGAGGGATGGAGCGTGCTGGAGAGAGAACTTATATTGTCATTAGTTCTTTGTTTCCCAACATTAATCCAACACTGATACACGTATTAATCACTAACATTAGTCAGTATACGTCTACCACTGCTGTACCACTGCTCCGAAAGCGGCAGCATCGAAGTGTGTGCTCTGCTGTCTCAAATACTTTCGCAACTCACGCTCAACATCTGCTCAATCAGTGAAACACTCACTTATGACCAAAGTTGTGGACCAAACATGTCTGCCCGCCTTATGCTCTCACTTGTATCTGCATACCGAGAGAGACGTTACTGAGACATTTTCGTGCGTTTCTCAGCCGCCACGATCCCTTAGATGGATCATAATGTACGTGATTGTCAAAGTAGAGGGTTGAGACAGCCCTAACAAAGTGCGCGTAGCATTTGCAAATGATGGAGCGCGAATGGATACGTGAACTATATGAAGCTCTTGAGCTTATTTGTTGAACCTAACAAGCAAAGGCTGCATTTCAGAAAATGAAGAATATATTATGCAATAAGTCACTATCGTTGAATGTAAGAAAGAGAGTGTTGAAGTGCTATATAGAACCTGTTTTGCTGTATGGATGTGAATGTTGGAATGTAAATGAACACGTTAGGAAGAGATTGGAAGCAACAGAGATGTGGTTCATGAGACGAATGTTGCGAATTCTTTGGACTGCCAAAGTAATTAACAACGACTGCCTGAAAGAGGCTAATGAAACTAGAAGATTATATACAACAATCAGAAAGAGGCAAACAACTTTTTTTGGGGGTCGTGTTATGAGAAGAGAGGCATTGGAAAACACCGTGACAACTGGGAAGATCGAAAAGAGAGGCAGACAAAGAGAAATGGTGCTGGATGGATTGCGACGGTGGCATGAAGGAATATCAACAGCGGAGTAGATCCAGAAAACCAAAGACCGAGATCTGTAGAGAGTCATGAACGCCCACGCCAGCCGGCATGGCACTTGATGATGATGATGATGATGATGATGATGATGATGATGATGATGATGATGATGAATGATGGATGATGATGATGATGATGATGATGATGATGATGATGATGATGATGATGATGATGATGATGAACAAGGGCACCATATCAAAATTGAAATGCAACAATCTATAGTCTATCTATCTAGAGTAATCTCCAATTCAGTCGTGGCCATTCATATCGATTCGCTAATTAACGAAGAATCAGACTGAAGAACATTCATAAACTGAGAATAATTGTACAGACTAGTAGGCACTCGATGAGTGATGTCGTCAATACCACACTGGATGCCATTACATCCCATAATTTTTCGTTGTACTCATATTCGGCTGGGTCCACTGGAAACCAGGACCATTTTTCTAAAATCGCTGTCTCGTGGGAGGATTCCAATTACATGACTACCAGACCGACAGGCAAGCATGTTAGTCCCTGCGCTACCATGGCTCCCCGACCAATCAGTGGCAGAGGCAAAAATATTGCCATCACAGGAATACTAACCTCACCTGCGACCACATTACTGAAGAGTGTGTGCTGTCAAGACAATGTGCTGCAGTTGGTGTGGTTTCCCAGTGTGATCACAGTGTGGACAAACAGTTCCTATGCCTTAATATAGCGTTATTGATGCAGCTTGAAATACAAATCATTCAATGAGTTTATCTCAGAGAGTTGCAGGCCTGCGTTAAAGGTCCAAAGAGGATTGGCCATCCTTTGAGAGACCATCAAGGCTTTATCAAAATAGTATTTATACAAATATCACAATCGAGTCCTGGGAGACATCTGAAAATCGATATCAATGGTTCTGTTTACTGCGATTTGATGACACGCGGCGCCATTTACATTTACTCCAAGAAGGATCTAGTAGCAGGTAGTTACCTGTGTCAAGCATTTAATGAAACTGTGATAACAGAGGAATGCTGAGGTATGGAAAGAGCACCTATCAAAGAAACTATAAGTAAGTAAAGGACCCCTTACATGCCTTAAGGCGCATCGTGCATATATGATGCTGGGCCCATATTTTATATACTAATCGGCAATCATTGGGTCAAGTGGTCAGTATCACACTGACCACATTTACTTCCCAGGACATGCCTAGCACCCATTTTAGGCTGGGTCAACCTGGGAGCACAGATCATATTTTTTTCAATATTATGACATCCACTAAATAAAATAATAAATAAAGAACAGGCAGATCCAGAACATGGACTTCTGCGCTACGTGTTTCTAAGCTCTACCAGTAATTGGAAAAGTGCATTAATGTCGGTGAAGATTATGCTTCAAAACAAAGGTGACATGTAACTGCAATAATAAATGACGTTCAAGAATATATCCCAATTATTGTGTTAACATTAACTTTTGACTTACATACTGACTCCCCCTAGTACAAAAGTGAATGATAAACTGGGTCCTCAAAGCACATATAGCAAGAAGGCTGACATCAGATAGTGAACAGAATCAACAAGATTCCCCTTGAACTCGCCAATCAACAGGCAACCCAACGCTTTTTGCAGTTATAGGGGGACACATGTCACAGATTATGCTAGCGCGAAAAGTTCATTTACATAAATCAATGAGTACAACGGTGAACTTTTCCAGCAGCGTGCTTACCTCTTTCATTTATATAGTTTGTCCAGGAGTCAACGGGGAGAGAGGCGAATGTACTCATATGGGGGGGGGGGGGATATTGGGTTTAGCGGAGAGATGCGTTTGTTGATTGAAGAATGGGGGTGGGGGAGGGGGAAGCAGACAGAAAGACAAACATTTTCAAATAAGGGAAATTAAAAGGGAGTTTTAGGAAAAGGGGTGGGTAAGTTTTTCTGGAGATGGAAAGAACGAAGAAGGGGATAGTGTACAACCTGATCGCGTACATGATGCAAAAACAGTGCATGTTTACGTGGAGTTTAAAATTAATTAGTGCCGCATAAATATTTACAATAAATATTACATGCGTGTGATCACAGAAGGCGAAGAGGTGAAGGGAGAGGTATACAAGCAGATCAGGGGTGGAGGGTTTTATGAGACAGTGTAGAGGGCTGAGCAAGTGTCTATGACTGGCATAAATACACATACACTGATACACGCTCAGACAGACAGACAGACAGAGAGACAGACAGAGGAGGAGAGAGATGGATAGGCAGACACATGGCAAATTGAATTATATGCACATGTACAGAGAAAGGCAGATATGAGAGAGAGAGAGAGAGAGAGAGAGAGAGAGAGAGAGAGAGAGAGAGAGAGAGAGAGAGAGAGAGAGAGAGAGAGAGAGAGAGGAAGACATGGATAGACAAAGGGAGACAGTGGGGATGCAAAGGGGCAGGTAGAAACAAAGAAACATGAGAGAGACATGGAGGGGAATGACACAGAGAGCGAGGAGAGAGGAGAGTGGCAAGAGTGTCAGATAGACAGACACTAGCACAGAGAGTCAGAAGAGAGAGAGAGAGAGAGAGAGAGAGAGAGAGAGAGAGAGAGAGAAAGAGAGAGAGAAAGGTGGGGCACATGTGACAAACCCTGGGTGTATATTCGATATTTAATAAGACTGCGACCGGAGACAGATGAGAACAAACAATTCAGGGAGGCAGTTTACACAAGACAGCGAGCGAGCATGCGCTAGGAAACTCAGTATGTCAGCTACAAATGGATATTTAACAGAAATAAAAGATAAGAACTTCACCACTGTTTATCATTTCACTTATATTTCCGCTTTATTTCTCAATAGTCACTAAAACAGTTATATACTTATCCTGTACCAGTGCTTTGAAACCGGCTGCATATCAGTACGCGGACTGATGCCACAGCCACATTTGCACTTTACGTTCAACCTCTGCATCGTCCGTCAGACCTTTAGTGACATGGTGAACCTTTTTCGTGACTGTAGAGCTAATTCGTGACTTGTGGTTAATTCGGGACTGTAAGACGAATTAAGAAGCATTAGCCATCCATGGATGTTCATCTTCCTATGAAGTTAATCGGGGGTATGTGGTTTGGCATTGTCGTGGTGTAGCCATACTCCGATCGCTTTAAGGATCGAGTATCCCACAGGATTAATGGACACTAGGGTGACCAAGCAGCGCTGGGGTGCTCTTTGCTGCCAGCGTGAGTACCACAACGCAGGAATTCACTTACCCTGGCAACTTACAAGGTTGCTAAAGGCCAATGATGTAGTCTACTCTCGTGAATGTGGAAGGCAAAGTTGAACCGCCACATTATTTATCAAAAGATCGTATCGTTGTTATCCCACCCTCCCTTTTTTATCCTCATGCCATGCAGGAATGAAAATACGTGAGGCAGAGGAACTGGCAGTGATCGAGGTTCTATTAGGCAGGCCGTGATGAGAGCGACCTTCTGCAATGAGAGTGACCTTCTGCTACATGATGATAGAGAGATCGTGTAGAGAGAGAGAGAGAGAGAGAGAGAGAGAGAGAGAGAGAGAGAGAGAGAGAGACTGTGCTGGGAGTGGAGAGAGAGAAGAATGTATGTGTTGTTAGAAGAGAGACTCTGTAAGACAGAATCAAGATAAGACAGAATCAAGATAAGAAAACAGACAACAACAAATACAATGCAATTATGTAATATGACGTCTTTTAAGTTGTCATATTGGGATCAGTGAGGGTAACAATAATAAAAAGCCAATGAAAAATAATTCTAAAGTATGCTGTACGAGTCAAACACTGATGAAATCTAGAACAGAAAGACGTGCTTAAGCCAATGTGTTATAGCGAACAGGAAATACTATGAAAAACAATGCAACTGATATTATTAAAAAGGTCGTTTATGTGACGGCTGAGAAGAAAATATGTGAAGGTCGGCATACATACAAGACAACAAGCGATGACCTTTCACAACAGCCAGCATCGATGCAGGTAGCGAGCTGCTGTAGCCTGGAAGAAATCAAAAAGTTACACTGAATGAACAAGCCGCTCAGTATGCAGACAGACAGTCTGTCGGTGGCACTTCCCTCAACTGATGAGAAGTTCACGCCTGGGACGCAGCGGATCTGGCTAACGTCGGTGGTGAAAGTAAGAACTTAATCATGAGAGATCCCTTTTTTGTCTGCACGGCTAGACACTGGGAGAGAATGTATTCACAGAGAGGAACTCCACAAGCTTCACATCAAACACACTTTAAGGCAAGAATGATGCGTATTCCAATAAGAATCAATGTTCTTCCTCAAACCAATGTTTTAGCGATCATTCGTCTCTACTTTTGCCCTTCGCTTTCCATTTTGTTTTGTCTTAGTTATCAGTTAAATGCTATTAAATTACCCCTCCCCCCCCCCCAAAAAAAAAAAAAAATACGGGTAATCTCTCATAGCTGATAATGCGCTGCGCGTGAAGTGTTACGTCTTGATATATTCTAAACCACGACATATGAGATGGAATGGGCAGTTCCCTTCATCGTCGCATTTCTTCACAGGCAACTCAAAGAAAATTCTGAAAATTGATGAGTCTAGTACCCATTCTTATGATGTTAGTTCGACCCCAGAACTGTACTGGTCGGAAAAAATTAATCCTGTTTCTAATGGAGATTCTAAATATTGTCAAACTGTCTAGTGCCCATTTATATTAGGGTGGATCGACCCCAGAACCATACTGACCGGAAAAAATGAGCCTACCTATACTGAAGATGGAACCCGGACAAGTGCACGAAACCATTAACACTTCGCAATACCACTCAAGCTTTGTTCTTTGATGCTTAACCCATTTACAGATGTAGGACAGTTTAGAGGTTAGACGGCAGCATCCGGCTCGAATAGACTTGAATCAGTCTCACGTTGTTTACATGTTGGATTTTATTTTAAAGAAAAGACAAGAAAACGGTGGTATAGCAACTATAATTTTGCTTGCTAGTGATCCTTCGTTTGGATGATTTAGTTAGCTATTTTTTATAACTAAAATAATATTCAAATTGTGTGAGCCATGTAATATTTTTATACCTTGTGTGTGTCATGTAATATATTTATAACTAAAATAATAGCCAAACTGTGTCTCATCATCTCATCTTGTTCCTCTTGTACCTTGCGGTGTCCAGGTAAAGTATAAACAGCGGGAGTGCCCATAAGGGCTTCATGAATCGATATTCCCATGGACTCTGCTATTCCCTCCGTCCATCGTTTACGCGGTCGGCCTTCCATCTGGTCTGTACATAGTTGTTTGTTGTGGAATACTGTTAGTTGGTAACCTAGATGCTTGGCCAAACTGTGTGTGTCTTGTATTATCTTTTAACTAAAATAACAGTCAAACTGAGTATGCATTCATTCATTTAGTAGCATGTCCTTTGCAGAACCTCGCTCCGATAACAACCTTCCGTAAAACCTCTCGATCATAAGCAAGATGCCCCATGTCCGTTTCTGGAGATAACCAACAACATCCTACACCCATCTTCTCTTTGACCTTCCTCTATTCATAGGCATATACCCCTCCATTATTGTTCTCTCCAAACTTTCGTGACATTCAAGTGACCAAAATATTTCAATTGTCTTTGTCTTATCGTCTTTAATAGCCAACCTTCTTCAATATTCAGCTCTTTAAGTATGGATGCATTTGTTCTTTTCTTTATATGCCATGTATATGTTATATAGCCCTATGTCGAACGCTGTCTCATCTTCCATAATCTAAGCCTTCAACAGACGTTGCTTCTAAACCACCGCAACGTTTGATGTGATCATAGTTTGTTTCCGTGACACGACACTGTTTATGAGACATTTTCTTTATGTTCATGCCTTATTGAAAGTTTGTATTGTTTCTTTTCTGCCCACAGTATTTTAAGTATGTTTCCGTAACATTTCACTTCAAACGAATCAATTTCCTTCTTTCGTGTTTGTTTAATGGTCCAGGATTCACATTCGTGTGTTGTCACAGGAACGATGCATGTTCTCCAATTGTTGGTCTTGTTATTTGTTGGCTGGTGTTGTGCCGTAGGGTAATCATGCCGATTCAACTTTGCCTATTCTATGATCAGTCTCTCAAATTCGTAAGATGCCACATGAACGATGCATGTTCACGATATTAATATTTTTTTAATTATCTGGTTGCTGGTGTTTTGCTTTATAATAATAATGTTTAACCTCTGCATATTCTATGACCAGTCTCCTTATATCTTCTTCTTCTTCGTTCGACATAAATGTATGTTTTGGACGTAAATATGTTCTGCTCGTTTACAACAGAGCTGCAACATCTGCGCCTTTCGGCCGACACATCCGACTACTCCAGGCGTTTATTGACCGGATTAGCACTTCCGGGTGTTTCGCTGGATGTTGTGGTGTCATCTTCATCCCTACATCTATAGAAGGTTCCCCAGCTGGCCCGACTAGAACAGCCGAACACATGCCCGTCAACCTTCAAAAGAAGACTGGGCGTTTTCTGTCAGCCCCTACCTTAACTGCAGGCCCGACACATAACGCTCTGGTACTGGGCTCATTCAAGGAATCGTCACTGTAAAAAAAACTGCTGCTAGCTTCACTTCCGTAAATCGGGCCTTCCGTTCAACACAGGCGCTCCTTCGGAAACCAGAAGAATGCATTCTGCAAATGACGTCCACACAAGATTCATCTATATGACGAACTTTTGAAAGTGTAAATTTTACTCTAACATTATCAAATGCCCATGTTTCTGCATCAAATACAATGTACATATAGCAATAAATCCCTTTTACATTGCATCCGTAACTTCATTGTTTATATTAATGAAGCTGTTTCATACTGTTGGATGACCACTTTATACTCTTTCATTTCCGCCGCACGCCTCCTATCATCTTTTAATTGTCCTTGCTAAGAAAACCGATATTCTTGCTCAAGTGTCCTTCAATTCGCCGTAATTTTCAAAACTGGCTTCACATTAACAATCATAACTATCACATGCTTTGTTGGGACGCAGAGGTGTTTCCAAGGCACCAGGGCCGGGTTATATACTGGCCAAGACCTATTGACGCGTCCTCGTCGAGCGTCCTGGGCAACAGGTCCTTTCGGGGTCCTGGCTGAGGTCAATAGGATCGCCGATTCCTCCGAAGTCGGAGAGTGTCTGCCTGTATGGCGAGGAACCACCAGTCTGCACACCAATAAGCCAGACATGGGACAACGGATACTCGCGCAAAACTCAGGTCCTGTATGACATCACACTGATGTTGGACAACAGGATGCCTTCATCCGACATACAGGACTTCGCGTTGGAGCTCAAGCCAACGAACACAAGCAAGCAACATGCTTTGTTTTCTTTAAATGCCTGAAACCTTCAGCGCTTTGTTTCTGCACTTGATTTACCATGTCTTGGCGATCTATTTTTAATCATATTACAACAAACACAACTGTATATCTTCGCGTCTAACAATGTTTATTTGATCGTAGAATAATGTATCCTCAGGCCAAATTTATGACTACGGTTTCTGTAGAGCTGGACAGTGCTGAAAAAGATGTCTTGCCCTAATATTAAGATGACCCTTGGCGTTCTGCCAATCACAATCATTTAGTACTACGGAAGTCGAAGATTGGATTCCCCTCATAGCTTCTTCCTGACCTAGGTTCAACAAATGAAGACAGAACGTGCGTTCTTATGCCCAAATGAAATAAAGGCCAGAGGGATTGTTTTACAACTCAAGGGTAGATAAGGAAGGATTAGAACGAAAGAATGCGTCACTCTACACTTGAACAGTATACAACCTTCAGAATTTAAGGTAGTATCCATTAAGGATCCGATGTCGTGCTTCTATTTGGAGGGGAAATTGCACACCGAGTCAGCGGTCGTTATAGGTCCGTATTTGAATATGTAACAAACAAAGACAGCACGTGAGGTCTACACAAGCTCTAGAAAGGACAAACTGCCAAGAAACAAGAACTTCATGATACCTTGTGTTAAGATGTTCATGGCGACGTCTGGAAACGCAGGACGGCGAAAATGAATAGTACATGTATGGTATAATTTACTTCAGGGTACAATACTGTAAGCATGTGGATTAGGGGGAATAAAACGCGCAGTTTCATAATTCCTCGTCATACCGCAGGGGTTCGAAATCAGCCGCGGACGATTTGGAAGCAGACCGCTTGGCGTTTTAGATGGTATGAGGAGTCGGTCGTTCAGAAAGCAAAACAAACAACAATACTAACATTGCCTAGTAAATCACAAACAGCCATTTAACTGCTGGGGTTGATAGCAACGTTCTGTAAAGGACATACGACTAACTTAACACTATTCTAATGTACTTTGCTAGAATCAATAGTTGCTATAATCTCTTGTCCCTAACATAGATATTTCACGACTACACCACGTTTTCATCAAGTCAGTAGATTATCATGCCATCATCATCATCGCTATCGTGTTTCCACCAAATGGCACAGGCGTTCGTGTCTCTCCGCTGATCTGGCTCAGTTGTGTTCTGGGTGAGTACTATAGATGAAATTTCTCCATTCCACCATCTTGGGTCACCATCCATCATTTCTCTGCCTCTTCGACTGCTGAACTGTCCGGTCGTCACGATCTTCTCCAACGCTTCTTTTCTCATTATATGCCCAAAGATCAATATTTATCTTCCTATAAGTGTGTATAATGTTCTACTTTCAGTATCTTTTTCAAGGCACCCGGTGTCAGTCTGGTAGTCCAGTGAAAACAGAAGCAATACTCATCTTTAAATGGGTTATGAGAACACTACTTTTTCCCCCCATGAAATATAGAAAGAGCAGCATGGTGCACTTATTACTAACAAAGTGTTGCCATGGAATATGAGAAGAGCAGCATTGTGCACTTGTTACTTAAGACCATCACAAAACCAAACAAAGCAGACATGTCTCGAGGCAGGAACATGCCATGTGTCTGTGATATGACAGGGCCATCACTATGTAGGCCTGAACGCACGGAAGTATAGGTGACCAGTCTTGTCCTGTGTTAGCGAAGGATGAAGGCAGGCATCGAGCTTCCTTCCACTGCGCTCATGACATCGGCACAGTCCCCTAACAACTACACTTACGCCTTCGCCAGTCTATCACCAAGCACAAAATGTAATGCGCACGCAATTAAACCTGTTTTCCTTAAATACATGTTGTCCAAT
>JACEFZ010024993.1:0-21545 GCA_014155875.1 Cepaea nemoralis | reverse complement strand
AAAGTATAAATAAAACAAAGACCACTAGACAGCAGACGTGACGAAAGATCACAATAATAACATATATCCGACCACCCCAAATATCATATGTAAATATAACGAAAAGAAAGAAGAGAAAAAAATATATCTTCAAAATATACACAGCTGTGACGTCAGACAACACGTCTATAGATATTAGTTAGGACTCCAATGCCACTGCACGACACGTTAACTCATTAACGTTTTCCTTACAAAAAATATCTTAAGCACCAGAAAATATCCACGTTTTGCAAAGCCTATCCTGATGTAGATAGAGATCGCAAACAGTGCCTATCAACAACTACATGTAAAACATATACATATATATAAGTCCACAAACGATACCGACAGTTAAACGATGAGAGCAAACAAAAATGTTCAGATGGTTGGCCGACCAATGTATGCTTCTTAAGCCGTCGCCCAACAGTTCTTATTTTGCTGTTAATAGTTTTTCACAATATGCTGGAAATGTCTGTTAAATTCTCCTAAATGTCTACCACGCTAGATTGCAAAGCGACTTGTTGTTTTGTTGAGTGGTTACTTCATTTCGCGTTGTGATTACCAGTTCCAACTGTCGAAAACGTTGACGGTAAATAGTAAATATCCAAAGTGTTCTTTCGATATGTTGTTACTTTCGTTGGACGTGGTGATAACACAGTACTAATCCAAACGTCTTTATCCTTTCGTTGCGGAGATGGCGCTTTGCTGTATCATAAATGTTATGGATTGCCGTTTAAAGACAAAGTTCAACCGAAAAATTGGCAGCCCATGTCCAATGCTTTAACTTTATACAGTCAGTTCTCTTTAGCAACTGTATGCGACCATGCGTGCGATGCCGACACGTAGTTATTCGTTGTAGAATTGTTTGCTCATGACAGAGCAATGATGACAAAGGGATTTTAACAAAGACGAACAATAAAGTCTGGTTTCACACAAAAACAACTTGTTTATCCAGTTCCCCTATGGAACATCTCAGTAACTTTCCACTGTCCCCAGCCTTGACCTTGCCGGACACCGCAAGTCAGTACCTCAGTCCTCTTTGTCACAATAATCCACACTGACTGTCTGTAAAATGACCGGACACTTTTCCATCATACACAAAACATTTTCCACCCAACCTCTCAGCCCCGACACGGCTGCTCTTTTTAACTTCGTGGAAAATCACCCTTTCCACCATTAACCCTCCCCACCTCTGGCGGTAGGGTTCTTATTTCCACCCGTCCTATTAACTGCGTCGACAAATCTTGACCAGTCAACTTGCGACAACACAGTGCGTTGCCTCAGCACACACACACCTGTCAGTATCTTTGAATTTTCAATCCTGTCTTTATCACCTACAGCAGATATCCAGCCCGTCTCGCCGCGCAGACTTTTGTGCCGCGTATTCACCAATGCGCTGTTTGTGACTTAGTCCCCGTCGCTGTAATCGACTCTCCCGGTTGATTTGTGCTGCGTTAATTCTCCTGGCGCCCCGCCTCGTCTGTTTACGTGTGCTGACCGCCGTTAATTTACCTGTAGTGTGACCTTCTCGCGAACTGTCTGTTATCTTTAGTATTACTGCCTGGTATCAATTTTACCTGGTTTCTCGTGAACTCTGTCCTTGACACACACGCACAAAAGAGTTGCTGTTAATCTCTTGACGCAGTACTGTCTAAATTGATGGAACGAAGTCACAGATACTAACTCCTCACTCAGCGAAGAGCCCACAAATATCTCAGAATTCCACCAATGTCTATAATGCAATGGGTTTCTTGATCGGACGAGCTCTCAGATAACTCAATATTGCACGGTGTTCCTTAACCGAATGTAGCTGTCAGTACTGTGAGAAACTCTTTACCAAGCGACGAGCACCCAGATGTCACTGTACTGTAACAGTACAGCAAAGGGACGATGGACTATCAACAACTCCAAGACGGTTCCAGTTCTAGGTTGCTTTATTCAGAATCAAGCCAGATGTTGCTCAATTAAATCATACGTCCATCTCTTCTTAGTCCCCGAAGTTCACTGATCCGTTACCACAAACTACGTCACGACTTGAGCATCCTTCTTCCCATTCTACCCTGATGCTCAAGCGTGCTGTAGTTTTGCCCACCCCATATACACTTACTGCTACATCACACGTCGTTCTTGATGATGAGGGCGTGTTCTTGATGATCTTTGCGTGATATTGTCGTGTGATGGTCGTTGTCTAGGTAACGATGTTCATGGTGTGTCAATTGAGCTATCTAACTGTCTCTTAATCCAACTCACCCCAGAAGTGCACCTTCACCAGTCATGAAACAAGATTGGGTTGGCGCACATAATCATTTATTCCAGAAATAAGACGGACAGACGGAACATGTTTATACATCCAGAAATAATGTAATCTATAGAATATACATATCCTCCTCACAATTTAACCAGCACACATCACTGGCTTCTCACGGCCTGCTGAATCTCAAATTCACAAGACATTTAGTCCAGCTACTATCCACGGCTGGATCTCCCACAATACGACCCACCCACTGGGTCGGAGCCTCTGCTCTCTATGTAACCCACTCTGGGATTTAGGACTGCCTTCCCAGCTCGGAGAATCACACAACACAGTTCTCCGTGGACTACCGACTCCTTCGGTATCTACCCACTCAACTCCCTGAAGTCCCTTGACTTCACACACAAAAATACTATCTCTCGCCCCATCCACCCTAGGGGTTATTTCTCTACCCTCACTATTTTATTTCTCAGGACTGGCTGTTTTTTCCATAGCCAGGTCAGTCACTTTACTGTCTCTCACTTTCACCCATTCTTTCTCATGCCCGGTCACTCAACTCATTGTCAATGACCCAGGCTTATGTCAAAGATCAGTTGTAATGGATCTCCAGCACTTTGTCTCTCTCACTAAAATGGTAGAGTCTATTATCTTCTTTTCATGTCACTCTTGATGTTATTCTCCAGTGTAATCTGTTGTATTCCTACTAGCAGAGTATATCACACTGTCCTTAGAAAGTGTTTACATTTACATCAGTCTTGTAACTGAAGATGGTAGGACATGCTGACCATAGAATATTTACAGAAGGAATAATGATTACACAAGTTCACAAGAGTGTTGAAGTGAAGTCCTATACAGAACCTATCCTGTTGATTGCATGTGAAACATGGATAATGCACAGACAACTTGACAAATATCTAATGGCAGTGAAAATGTGGTTTCTGAGAAAAATGCAATGAATACCATACACAGAAAGAAAATCAGTCAGTTAGTCCTACAAGACAAATAAATGAACACGATCAATTGATTAGAGAAATTAGATGGAGACAGTCAAGATTGTTTGGGCATGTTATGAGGCAAAATAAACTAGAACACAGCTGGCAACATTGATCAGAATAGAGCAAAGGTAGGGAAGAGAAATAAATAAACTTGAAATAAACTAGAACACAACTGGCAACATTGATCTGAATAGAGCAAAAGTAAGGAAAAGAAATAAATAAACTAGAATAAACACTCAAAATAACCAGAACACAGCTGGCAACATTGATCCAAATAGAGAAAAGGTCAGGAAGAGACACAAATAAACAAGAATAAATTAGAACACAGCTGGCAACATTGATCAGAATAGAGCAAAGGTAAGGAAGAGAAATAAATAAACTAGAATAAACTTGAAATAAACTAGAACACAGCTGGCAACATTGATCAGAATAGAGCAAAGGTAAGGAAGAAAAATAAATAAACTAGAATAAACTTGAAATAAACTAGAACACAGCTGGCAACATTGATCAGAATAGAGCAAGGGTAAGGAAGAGAGATAAGTACATGTATGGCTTGGCTAATAACTGGCACAAGAACACAGACCTGACCCAAGACTGTGGTAGTCATGTGAGATGAGGAACATTGACTATCCATGATTATCACGTGAGATGAGGAACATTGACTATCCATGATTATCGGCACAACATATGATCATGATGATCACCAGTCTAGACTACCGTGTAGAAAAGATGTAGAAAAACGTACTTGTGTGCATTGAGAAGCTTCCTCTCATGTCTCATCGTATGTCTATGTGTGTGTTTGCTGGTTCAAACATCATCTCCCAAAACATAAGTTGCAAATGCTAGTTAAACAAACAGATATGCAACTTTATCCTTATATAAAAACTTCTAAACCAAAGGTGTGAGGATTGATTGATTGATTGATTTAGGAATCGACATCACAGCATTCGGGGCATTCCCATAAGTACTCCGTCCCCATCCTCAGCAGCCAGCGAAGAGTTCCAACACTAATAGTACCAGTAGCAATCTGATTATAAGTCCATCTCGCCTTTCCTCTGAACGTTGAGCGTCGGCCAGATCCCTTCGTCACTCCTCGTTGTCTCATTCTTGCCAGACCATGGTAATCCATTTGCTCCTCCGAGGTGTGCACGTGCTCCCACAAGGCCGCAACCACGTCTGCCTTGTCATGTACCAATACTCCACCAAGTTCTGCAGAGCCAGCCAATCCATCCGCCTGTTCATTTCCCAGCACACCGGCATGCCCCGGAGAAAAGATCCAGGCGATGCTTGTCACCCGTGACCTCCGAAGCGAAGCAAGCCACTCCGCACGAAGTCTGCCCGTCCTCACCCTCGTCAGCATGCTTTCTGAGTCAGTTACAATCACGATGTGTGTGTGTGTGTCGTATTCTCCATCCAGCGGAGAGCCGCAGTGACTGCCTCCACTTCCATTCTTAAGCTGGATGTTGTGGTATCATATGCCAGGCTCTCCTGCCCCAAACATCGACCATTAGCTTTGGCTATGAACCCCCAGCCACTTCTCTCACCTCTTGACACCGAACCATCTGTGTAGATAATCACATCACTCGAGTGAGCATTGTCCTGAATTAGTTGCTGGATTTCCACTTCCGTGGCCCCTGCTGGCCATTCCCTGCACTCCCGGCTTAATGTGATTATAACTCTGCACAAGTCTGACTGCTCCGCTGGCACTCTGACCCACTCCTCTCCACGCCTAATGTTCTCCAAGGGGCACACCTGTCTGATCGTATCCTCCGCCTGAGCCATCCATGATTTCCCTCTTATCAGTCGCTGACCCTTAACTGCGTCCAGCGCCTCATGCAGTGGGTGGTCTGTGTCTGCAGCTACTCTGAGGTATGCCTTCGCCTGCATCACCTTGAACCTACCAGCAACAGTCGGCAGACCAAGGATGTAACGCATACACACTACTGGGGTGTCTCTAGTGCATCCCAGAATGACCCGCATAGCTTCGTTCTGTATGCGCTCTAACTTCACCAGCTGACTCTGAGACAGTGAGCAGACCTAATCCATAATCAATTACTGAGAGGATCAAGTGCTGGTATAGTGTGAAAAGCATTCTCTGCTCTATGTCCATTGCAGCCATAGTTTTAAGTGCATTGAGTCCCTTTTGAGATCTTGTCACGACCGTCTCCATATGGTCCTTGAAGGATAGGCTCCTGTCAAATCTGATCCCCAGATACTTCAGCTTGTTCTCTCTGCTGACATTTCTACCATCTATCGCGAGGCTTGGGACATCAGCTCTTACAATCCTGTTGTCCAGAGAGCACCACAAAACAGTCGCCTTTTCCGGGTGTGAGGTTCTACCATCCAACCAACAGGAAATGCACGAATTGAGATGTGAAGAGTCTGATTATTCAAGCTTATCTTATTTATATTCTCATTGCGACAAATGCAAGAAAATTGTTGTGAATAGACTAAAACACTGTTTATTGCCTTCATCGACTTCACAAAGGCATTTGATTTGGTCAGTCGTGAGGGTATGTTCAATGCACTAAAGAAGATTGTCTGTCCATCAACTCTACTGTCCAATGCGGAATCGTTCCACACAGGCATGAAGGGTATAATCAAGTTTGATGGTGCAACTTTAGAAGAGTTTGAAATCAAGATTTTAATTAAGCAAGGATGTGTACTAGCTCCCACCTCTTTGGAATATACTTGTCACTTCTACTGAAATATGCTTTTCGTAATCAGGATAGTGGTATATACATAGACTCACGCTCAGATGGCAGCCTCTAAACTGCTCAGATATTGATGGTCAAGACCAAAATTAGGAAGGTAGTGATCAGAGAGTTGGTGTTTGCAGATGATGCTGTAATTACGACCCACTCTGAGAAGAATTACGTTTATTATCTGCATTCTCCAGTGCTTGTTTTGAATTTGGTTTAACAATTAGCAAAAAGAAGTCCCAGATTATGTCAAAAAAGTCACAGATTATGTCAAAAGGTACACATGGGGTACCAACAATCTGTATTGACGATGCCGAATATTCAAGATCAGACGTAAATAGCAAATTTTCCCTAGATCAGGAAATCAACATCGGTATTGGTAAGGCAGCAACAACAATGAAAAATGTTAACAAAAAGAGTCTGGGAGAATAGGAAGCTTACTGCCAAAACAAAAGTCCATGTCTATCAAGCGGATGCATGACAAGCGAATGCGTCCTTAGTCCTCTTCTTTATGGCAGTGAAACCTGGTCAACTTACACCAAGAGAAACATTTAAACAGCTTTCATATGCGGTGTCTGCAAATAATACTTGGTATTAAGTGGCAAGACAAAATAACAAATACTAAAGTATTGGAAAGATCAGGTTTTGTGATGGTTTTTTCAATGCTCAGTCTTCGTAAACTTAGATGGATAGGACACATTAGGAAGATGGATGATGGTAGAATAAAAGAGGACATTTTCTTTGGTGAATTACAGATGTGTAAGAGATCTCAGGGTTGGCCTCTACTACAATACAAAGATGTATGTAAGCAGGACATGACTGACACATGCATCAATAATGCAAGTCACTGCCGAATGTGTGGTATGGAGGACAAATATCAGAAATGGAATAAAGACAGAGGAGAAAATGACTGCAGATAGGTCACACACTAAACATGTGAGACGCAAGACGATGCATGATTGTGAAAATGACCATGTCCATATGCATCCAGTGTGAACTTACATTTACATAATGAATTGGTCTGATCAGTCACATTCGCTACCGCCATGGGTTGTAGTTATGCCTTTGTCTTTAGCAGGTTTGTCTATGGTATACAATCACTAGACTTTGTCTAAAGTTACGAACTCTGCAAGACAGCAGGTGGAAATATTATGGCTCTTTTATATGTTGATGATCATATCACAGTTTGGAGGTAATTTACAGAGCTAGCTGCCCCTCACAACTAACTCTCCTTCACTCTCACACTTCAGCACCAGTAAAGGAACACATCAGTCAAGTAGTGACACAGGTCACATGTTGATACAAGTATGTTAGGCAGAGACCTGGGAGTTTATAGTCACAAGTTGACAGGAAATACCTTTGTTTACAGACATGATTATGTTTGATGATAATTTTAGTACCACAGTTGACAATGTGGATCAATAAGGCACATCTAATCAAAGACAAATTCAGTACAGCAATCAACCATAAACAGCTAGAAGAAAGAAATATAAATAATAAGAAAAGGAATATATATTGTATAATGCATATGTCAACAATAGATAAACTATAAACAGCCAGAAGAAAGATATAAATAATAACAGGAAAATGAATACAGACTACATGCTGGATATGTAAAAATAACCACATAATAAACTCATAACTATAAGGTTTCTCACTCATTGTTCATGTAGGTCATGACCTAAGGACATATCACAATTTCAAATGTTGTATTTGTCTTCTATTCTTTCCACTGTCAATTTAATAAATATATAAAACCAAAAATAACACATTTCAATAGTTCTAGTCCACATTTATTAAATTAGGGTATTTCAGATCTCTATCATGAATAACAGACTCCTTAATACTACCATCATTTGTAACATTTTCTTTCTTTGTGTATTTTCTTGTGGTGTTTCAAATGACCAGTTTAAGTTGACTAAATTAACTTCAAACATAACAATTGGATGCAAGCCTTGAAAGATGCATAGATGAAATAAACACCAGCACATCAGTCTTAAGAATTAAAACTCAATATTCTGGAGGATTTACAATAAATAATCTCACTATTGTTCATCATTCTTTGTGTAATTATTAATGAATCATCTCAAATGTGTACACTATTCTGTACAACTATTTTAATCAGTATGACTACTGCATATATGCTCAAGTTTACTCTGATTATCCGTGTCATGTGGCAAATGACAGTATTGCAGGCAATTGATGAGTTAGCGCATCAAAGAAGAAGATAAAGAGTGGCACAAATGGTGAACATTGTGACACCAACATTGAACGTAATTTAGACGTCATGATACGACGTCACCTAACGCCATAACGGCTTAAGTATTAGTTGTGTTCCAGCTTACGAAGTGATAGGATGTGTTTCAATACCAGTCACAGGATTCAAGCCGTTACTAATTCGTAAGTCATCAAAGGTTAGGCATGGTTCCAGTTACGGGCAGCCTGATGACATTGGCCGTTGGAGCTCGATTATGGTGAGCTTCGGTTGAAGGTAGGCAAGCGTAGTTGATTAGCATTACTAGGATACTAGGCGGCTGGCTCTGTTCCCAACACTCTCACTGGTCTAGGGAGATGATGCCTGATTGAAGAGCGGGAGTGAATGGTAAGCGAGAATGACTCAAGTCGGAATCGACCCCACACTCATAGCCGTCATCTGATATCAATTGTGGTAAAATACATCGCAGTTCACTCCACCAGTATATTCGTTGAGTCGTTTTTGGAGTTCAGATAGTTAAGCTGTCCTGTACCATCATGCCTCAATTTATGCTGTCCTGTACCATAATACCCCAGAGCCACATAGATCTCGAGGTGAACGTTGCTGCATTATAGAACCTGAACTCGTATCTGGAGAGGGAACAACGTTACCTCGTGACATGGGAGCGTCGTCCGAAGAGATTTGAACCATTGGTTTTGACATGAGAGCGTCGTCCGAAGAGATTTGAACCATTATCTCTTGACATTGTAGCGGTCATTTTCTCAGCCTGATAAAGAAACACATTCACGAACACGCAACTTATCTGTAAATGTGAGGATCATGCCGACCAATAGCTGGTGATCAAGTGGCGCATCCTCGGTTGTTTAATTGTCTTATCATCTTATAAATGATTAACCGCACTGTCAGTGTCAGTTGGAGACCGTTTTCTGGATGCTAAAGAGGACGTCTGTACTATACTCAATTATCTGAGAGCCGCATATTGACATTATCGCTCTGATTGTTGGCCCAGATAGAGAACATTTGCTCGCATGGTATACTCATTCTAGGAGCGAAATTTATAGTCTTAGTTAGTTAGTTAGTCTTTCCTCTTGAGCCTAAGGCGGCGCATAGGGCAGAAGTCCTGTCTCTCCATGCCTGGCGGTTCGCTGCTATCTGTTGTAGATCTTGGATATTTACTTGGCCGTTGAATGAGCCTTCTCTAATGATGGTTCTACGCAGGGTCTCTCTTGGTCTTCCCCGTTTTCTTTTCCCTACTGGTGACCATATGAGCGCTTGGTAGGGGAGTCTTGACTTGTCCATTCTGAGTACATGGCCGATGTAGTTCCAACGGCGTCTTCTTATGAAATTGGATACTGTATTTTGCTTAGTCTCTTGTCTTATTTGCGAATTGGTTCTGAAGTCTGTCCAGTGGATGTTTAGAAGTCTTCTAAGACATTTGTTCTCAATTTATAGTCTAATTATACTATATTTGAAAAAAACTATCAATTACCATTTTGGGATCAAATGGATGCCACTATACATAGGGGACACACTTGATACGGAAGATTATTGATAACTGATTTATATCAAGATTTGCAAAGTCAGTGATTGTCGGATCTTCAATTATGTCACCTTCTCTGGATGAGTGTGTCGTGTAAACCAACAACATTTCGTCACAATGACATAGGTTCTACTGAAATCAAAGTTTCTTTCAGAGCTGTTCAGGTTTGCGAGATAATCAACGCTCGCTGAAATTGTATCAACGCACAGTGGTTATCCTGGTGCATATCGACAGAGCATTACAAGATATTGCTCAACCTGATAGCTACGTTGAGTAGCAAATAACACTCACATCAGTCAGGCTCCTTCTAAGGCTGATCACAGGCATCGTGCCTAGGGTGTTATTCTCGTAATTTGTTTAATTTACGACAGCTCAACATTTTAAACTTGTACTGAAACTTGATGGATTAACACCCAAGTAAATCCGTTCTACATATGAACTCATCAGAGTGATGCTCGCGGAGTGACATCGAACAGGATTATTTGTCAAATCGATTGGATTGGACAACTATTGAAGATTATTTCGACACCATTATTACGAACATAATCATTTATCAAATCGATTGGATTGGACAACTATTGAAGATTATTTCTACACAATTATTACAAACATAATCATCTATCAAATCGATTGGATTGGACAACTATTGCAGATTATTTCTACACAATTATTACAAACATAATCATCTATCAAATCGATTGGATTAGTCTACTATCAAACTATTGGAAAATGTTTGCTGATTCTTGAGCTGAGTATTATATTTGTTTGTGGTTTGTCAGTAATTAGTTATAGTCAAAATACTGTAATTTTGCACGCATTCATTTTGTCTTTATTATCGTAACTGTGATGACGTCATAGGCGCGATACACAATTTTGTGCTATTTTGTTCTGTGAATTCTTATTCGCGGTGCATTATTGATTTGTTTACATAATGATAGGATTTCTTTAATAAATGCTTGAATCTAAAGAACTTTAACTCTGTCTATACTGTAACTGCTGAGTTATAGGTCGTGTCTATTATAAAATTATTTGTCATTTTTCATTATTAATGTATCTAATTGTAATTTATTAATTATTTCTTTCGACTTTCTTCGATTTTATCTGTCGATTTTAATACTTATAAGCCATGTCTATGGTTTGGTAAATTATTATTTTTTTTCTCTCCATTTCTCACTTTGATTATTATTATTGAATATTGTAGAAACATAAAAACATGTCATCGTTACAGGATTTTGTTGCAATTGGGAAAGATGCAGGTTTGACAGGAGCAGATCTTATATCGTGGTCGGAGAAACAATTTACAGATTTTCAAGCTCACGAAAGGAACGAAAGAGTTGCGATAAGACAATTGGAAAATGATCGACTAGATCAGTGGTTCTCAACCTTTTTTGGCCCATTCCCCCCTTCACCATATTTTCAGAACGCCATTTCCCCCCTTCCTATAAAACATTTGGCCTGTTCCCCCCTTCACCGTATTTTCAGAACGTCATTCCCCCCTTTCATATTTTCCTATCTAAAAATCCCCTCACCCCTACACAGTATACGTAAAAGTGGAAGGCAAATGTAATAGCATATACTAAAACAAGTCTAGACATCCACATAAAACATGATTTGTGGGTCTACTTACTTTATAAAATGAATTTTAGAAGGACGAGACATACATAACTGTAAAGTATGAAGGGAAAAACTATGTCAAGTAATCGGTTCTTGTATTAACACGATCTTGAAATGGTCTTCATTCCCCCCCTGGAAACCATGAAATTCCCCCCTGGGGGGGAATTCCCCACCGGTTGAGAACCACTGGACTAGATGAACAAGAGAGACAAAGATTATTTGAGAGGGAAAAAATGGCTATGGAAAATGATAGAATTGCAGCTCAAATTGCAGCAGATAAAGAGAGGATAGCCGCAGAAAATGACAGAATTGCAGCTCAATTGGTCGCTGATAAGGAAAGGATGGCATTGCAGATAGCTGCAGATAAGGAAAAACTAGATAGAGAAGCACAATTAAGAGAAAAAGAGATGGCTTTTAATCTTGAGAAATTGAATACAGAAAAGCGTCTGAAGGAAAAAGAATTGGAGAATAACTTTAAAATGAAACAGTACGAGAAGGACAGGGATCAACAGATCGCTAAGAACAAAGTGGAAGCACATTCCACAGATGCCATTAAGAAATATAATGGGGTGATAAAGACATATTCCAACTCTGATTCCGTCTCTGCATGGCTAACTAATTTTGAGCTAATCTTGAGACACTATGGAGTTGCAGAAACCGAATGGGCAGTATTACTACATAGACACTTAAGTGGTGAACCTTTACAGGTTGTAGAACTAATCCCAGATGAGCTACGTAGTGATTACTCATACATTCGAAAGAGACTGCTATCTCATTTTTGTCTTGACGAATTTGGCCTTCGTGCATCATTCAAAAATCTTATTCCTAAAGCAGGACAGACGTTCCTTGACTTCTCCTCTTTAACTCAATTGACATTCGATAAATGGGCTCGATCAGCTAATGTTAATGATGACTACAAGAATCTACGTGACTTGATTGTTAGAGACAAACTGATCTCGGAGGTTCCTCCGTCTATGTCTACCTTTCTTATTGAACAGAAATGTTCGAGTATACAGCAGATGGATGAGAAAGGAGAGTCTTTCTTCGACGCCCATAAAGACATATTTAATAATAGTTTTTCCCCATTAGTAGAGACAAATGCATGTGATAGATTTCCTCATAAATCAAGGATGCAGGGATACAAAACACAACAACAGTCTAGTGGACAATATCAAAGGAGGGAAAAACAACAACAACCAAAGTATCAACCTTATGTTAAACACGAGAAAAAGGGTGTGTGGACAACTTGCAAATACTGTGGTTTCACCCACGGCTCAAATCAAATGTGTGACAAACATCCGCAGTTTGACAGTTACATAAAGAAATTAGCACCTAGAAATAGAGACAGATTTAACACCTATCAAAGACAAACACAATGCTTTAAATGTAAAAGTTTTGGACATATGTTTTCATCTTGTCCGTTAAGACAACTGTATAAAGAAGCAAACATAGGGATGCTAACATCTGGTAGTGACAGTGACTCGGACGAGACTAGTCATGCAAATACGGTAGAGGTAGAATATTCTCCCATCGACCCAACTTGTGATACCTGCCAGATGTTTCATAAAGAGGGCAATTTGACGTGTGGTCACCGGGTCTCCGTACAGGAGGCAAATGCAGTCCATATTAACAATGGATCATTAGTTGTACATCAGGCCATTGTGAATGGACAGAACTGTAATTTAGTCCGTGATTCCGGGTCGAGTATAGTTGGGGTACATACAAAGCTGATTAACGAAACCGACTATACTGGAGAACATGTGACCTGTAGGACTTTTGGAGGTGGAAGAGAAAAGTTTCCAGTTGCCTGGGCTGATATAAAATGCCCATATTTTTCTGGAAAAATAACGGTAGCTGTGCTGCCCGACCCATTTGTGGATGTCTTTATTGGAAATATCCCTGAATTATGTGATGTTTCGCTTGAAGACGTAACAGAATGGGAAAGGAAGCATATTGTTGCAAACACACAAATACATAAAGAGAATCAATTACCTCATGATGTTTTGGTTTCGAACACACACATATCAGATCCATGGGTAGGAGAACATACAAATATTAATACAGTTCAAGCCGCGGCTATAACGCTGCAACACGACATCACACAGGTAAATAGACAACCACAGGCATATATTATGGTCGTGACAGTTCCTTCTTGGGAACCGAAGAATATGCTTATGAAAACAGATACTTCATTTGGTTTGGTCGATACTTTCTTCTGGTTGGTTTTCTTGATAGGGAGTATATTATATATCATACCAAACAAAGTAATAAAATGTATAGCTAAGGCTACAGTGAGTTTGATTAAGATGTTGCAATATGGTGTATGCCAGAAACTGAACCATATTATAGGTATATATGATGATTCGGTACAATGTATTCGAACAGTCCGCCGAACGGCACCCCATGGCGAATCTGAAATCTCTTTGCAGGAATCACATTCGATGATCAGTTCTAAGATCATTCTCAGATCAAATAGTTGTGTTGTGGTAGATGGTACCTGTTTACTGTCTGTCGTATACATTCTTCCACAAGGGTATAGGAAAATACTACATCTTGTCTTGTACTCTGGGAGAAAGATATATAAATCACACAAACGCTATGAAATTACTCTATCATTGGTGAATTCTGTTCAGAAATTGGCTAAATATCTTTTAGGAAGAAAATTCTTGGTCATTGTCGTGGAATGCCGCCTTAACATCCCAGAATATTTTTCTCGGTCTCCAAATTTGAGAGGCTAAATTGAGAAAGAATGAATTAATCACGCTACTCCAAGGCTATCTAGTCGTGAGGTAAGATTATTCACAAAAAGCCTCTAGCCATGATGTAAGCTTGCAGATGGCAAGTAAAATGGGATACTTGAGATGGACACAACTAGATAATTTAAATTAGTCTACACCTTGCAAAACTGCTGACCCAGACCGGCTATGACACCACACAGACGCATTGGCACCTTCTTGCCCAGGTAGACCCAGACTGAACCAACAATGAACTGGACCAGTGAGTGAAATAAACCCACCCAGGCGTGAACAACATTGACACAGGGAGAGATAATAGCCCCAGGGCGGTAAACAAGCCCCGTCCACTCGGACTGGCAGACTCAGGAAGGTGTGAAATCACTGATAAGACTCAGTGGGCTAATAATGGTCAGACCCACAGGTGTGAAGGCTAGTGTGCATGCAGAAAGAATTTTTATGACTGGCCAGGTTGCAGTGTTAATTGCAATTACTGTCAGGAGGAGATAAGAAGAATTTATGACGGGAATGCCAAGGAGATAATACTGTCTGCTTGACTCAGCTTAAATAAGGGTCCCTAGCCTGTTTTATGTTAGATTAAGTCTGACTTCAGAACAGGTAGGCAGCCAGCTCAATGTTTGTAGTCATATGCATGATTATTATGTTGGCTTCTAGGAAGGATTTCTTAGTAACTAGTCCCTTAGTAAGTCTCTTAGATGGATGGACCGATTTTCAGTCTATATCTGATCTAGGTTATTTCAAGAACTATCATTGTCGTAGGTTACTTGAGTGTTCTTTCTAAGTTCTGTGTTCAATATCATTGTGCTTCATGTATTACTCTTCTGAGAAGTAGAAACTTATGGAAGGCAGGTCTTGTCTAGATATACTTGAGGTGTCGTAGCAGATGCTTGCCATCTCTTTCTAAACTACACTAGTCTCTTTTTGGTGTGTGCATTTGTTGTACAGAATATAGTCAACTGACTATTTATTTAATTCGTACAACCGCAGTAACTAAGTGGTGATTCAACCGGGCAGCTCAGCAAATATAGCTGCTCTGTGTAACTTCAATTAGACTGGTTGTATATCTCATTTTGTAGCTAGATAATATTAGTATTCATTAATAATGCCTGATGCTATTATGTTGAGTATCATTAGATGTCCATCTTGAAGTAATATAATGTTTACGGATATGTTGGATGTATGTATGTGTAATTTCATATGAATATACGAGGCTAGGAATATGCTTCGTACATATTCTTTTTGTGTATATACGTCTCATTTCGTATACATACAAACTTAACTAGTGCATTATGCTATAATGTTAAAGTATCATAATATGTCTAGTTTAATCAATATGTTTATGTGTATTGGATGTTTGATATATTGATTTGTCATATGCAAACCTACCAATATGAAGTGTTATGCTATTGTCTGCGCATTGGCACATTGGCCAATGATTGTGTTGGAAGCAGAGGTGTAATGGTACCGACATTACCCACAATTGGTATAGGGTATATGGTGCTAAACTTTCTCAGTGTATTGTGGACGTGCGTCCACGGTAATGCATGGAAACCTGGCACAGCTACTGGTCACGACTTGCAAGCCCGGATGATCAGGCATTGTTATAATACCCTTACCGACCCTGTGAGCTGCTAACCCAACTTTGGACGGAGCGGCTGTATGACACACAATTTCTGTATTAGCGACATGGACATGGGGCGGCAGAAATGTAATAATTACAGGCGTGTGAGACAATTGAAAAGCCCGTCCCAGACTAACGACAGTAGGGAGAAGGAGGACGGAGAACGCAGTAGAGCTGAAAGATAAACTTGGCCAGACTGGTCATTGTATATGTTTGTGTTATGATATGATTTAATTAGGATTGTGCTGATGTAGAACTAGATATAACACATTCTTCACTTTCTTTCAAGCTCTCACAAGGAGCACCTATGTTGTAGATCTCAAGAACGAGTGAAGACTAGGAGTGTCAGGACTGACAGGATCGTCAGAATACTGGCAAGCTGTTTCTTTGTTGAGTCTACTGGAGAGTGGGGATCTGGACCACAGTTCCAGATAGATGAAGTAACAAGTAAAGTTACGTAATGTTTCTCATCACAATATGTTATATGATTTCATCATCCTCATATTAAAAACCATCCGATGTCTATGATTAGTAAATAAATGTTGTAATATTGTAACTCATAGTTCTCTCGTTATATTTTAATTCCAATTGTGCATACATTGGTGGGGGTTCACTTAGACACCAAGGAAGGGAGCAGTCAGGGAGAAAAACCTGTACTGAGATAGTCGTCTATACTAATATATTTAGACTTAAACATCTATCTTAGCTAACCTTCTCTTTCCCATTCCTTGGCGAATATTCAGCACAGTTCATTTCATTTTGTAACGAGCCACTTGGAGCTGTTCGTTGGATATTCATGGGCTTAATCTGTACTTCAGCCATATAGATTTTGTCCCTAGTCAGTTTCTGACTATTTAGGGTTGCTCGCCAGTGAATAAGATTTTCATCTAGCCGGTGGGGCACCCCGACTTCTGACAGTCATCTCAAAATGAATTTTACTAACCGTAAATAAAACATGTAGCGTCATTGTGATTGTATTGTCATCATAAATATTGTTATAAGTGGAGTGTACTGTATTCGTATCATTGTCTTGTTCATATTAACAATCATATTTTTTTTAATGAGCGATTATCTTTATCTAAAGCCTATGCTCAAATAGACTTAGTAATAGCGAGCATAGCGAAATTTATATAGTTTTATAGATCATATCTGAGATGGCGGAGGATTCTGTACACATGACCGCGCCTGTAGCGCTTTTCTGTTTATAGGAATTCTTATACCTTCTTTTTGGTCTTCAGAACTCTCCTTTATCATTCTACATTTACTATTTAAGGACATCACAAACATAGCATCCATAAAACTGAAACAGTACATCATCGTACATTCCTAGACAATTTTTGTTTTGTCGCATTCGGATGTTTGGTTTTACGATAAAGCCAAGTAAAACTGAAATGGCATTTCAGGAAATTCAATTTTTAGAACATAAAATAATTTAGCTGATTTACTCAGTAGACTATAAAAATAAAGAGAATATAAAAGTTTTACATATATATATATATATATATATATATATATATATATATATATATATATATATATATATATATATATATATATATATATATATATATATATATATATATATGTTTTCTGATTTTTTTTTTTAGTGTAACATTATGGTAGGATGACTGTGGCTAAGTCTGAATTACCACAGATATATATATATTATTTTTTTTTTTTAAAAGAAAGTATAGACGTGAGTTAGTCACTTGTTGTTATTATTATTTCAGAGAAACAGGTGAAACGTTTCACGTGGCTAGATGGGTGTATTGCGGAAGCGGCATAACCAATTTGTGTGGCTTCATTCTGTCACAAGCCAATATGGTAGTATCGGCGGTGGTTTGTAGATAATTTTAATTGTGTTAGTATAAGAAAATTATGAACAAATTCATTATAATGGAATTTTCAATATTGGACATAAACTCGAGGACAGAGTCTGTGCGGATCTCCGATAAAATTAATTAAGTATATCTTAAGTGATTAACATGTTTCATAAATGAATATGTTTATTGTTTTAATGTTATGTTTATATATTTTGTTTTATTGATATTGGTTATTTTAAGTATCCCGACATTAATGTGTTGTAGTTCGTAACGTCAGTAGTATGTGCTGTGTTAACTATTGATCATCATACATATCATTTTCACGATGGATGAAGGAAGAGAAAGGAATGAAAGAAAATTAATAGACACAAACGTATAGTAAACAGTACACATTATAGGATATATAGATACATATAACAAATGAACAACACATTATAGATATATAACACAGTTATATTGAGAATAGTTTTCCTTATCGACATGATGTAGCGAAAAGAAATGATGGTGTTCCAGGTTGACTTGCAGTTGTGTGGATATATGTATTCATGTCAAGGACAATCAGTTGTCGACTACGGATCATGTGATCGTTGGGTATGCAACACTGGATGGTGTTTTTATTTAACTGACGGCACTCGGGGGTTATAGAGACCGTTAGTAGTTTTAAGGTGTCAACATATATACGCGATAACTTCTTCTTCTTCTTCAGCGTTCCGAGCCATTGAGGTTCTTTGCTGCAAATACAATCTGTCTCCATTCGTCTCTCTGGTGGACCTTCTCTTGCCAGTCGTTGATTCCAAGTGCTTGTAGGTCTGTATGTATATTATCTCTCCACCGCCTTCTTGGTCTACCTCGGGGTCTACGGTCATTTATTTCCTGAGTGTAAGCGAGTTTTGTTTCCCTATTATCTTCCATTCTTTCTATATGCCCCAGCCATTGTAGTCTATTAGCCTTCATGATACCAGTGATTAGCGGGGACTTAAACAAATCATAAATGTCTTTGTTACTTCTTCTTTTCCACTCTCCACTTTGTGTATCCCTAATGGGTCCAAAGATGCGTCTTAAAATTTTGTTCTCAAAGGTTTGTAACAAGGCTTCGTCTCCTTTCGTTGTACTCCAGGTTTCAGAGCCATACAGCACAACTGGTCTGATCAGTGTTTTGTATATTGTGATTTTGGTGTTACGAGATAGCGCCTTTGATTTTAGTAGATGTTGTAGTGCATAGTATATCTTATTTCCAGAGTTGATTCTAGTTTGTAACAGATCTTAATATATGAACTGGCGGTGTTTGAGCCTTAGTTTAGTTGCAAGTAGTCGGGCATGTGAACGCGATAACATCTCAAGGATCATTTATAGAATGTAGAGGTGGCGGTGTTCGGGACTTGTATTTTAGTCCGGTGTTCAATATCCCACGATCTAGATTGGTTCACGTTGACAAACTAAGTTCCAAGGACGGTGAATGCGTTGTCTATCACAATAGAATGTAGTTTATGTCGTAGACATCATTTGCTTACATGTCAAGATAACATAGAAAATGGTCTAACGATCATTTTCATTGTAGAGGGGGCAAAGCTGTCATGTGGCAAATGACAGTGATGCAGGCAATTGATGAGTTAGCGCATCAAAGAAGAAGATAAAGAGTGGCACAAATGGTGAACATTGTGACACCAACATTGAACGCAATTTAGACGTCATGATACGACGTCACCTAACGCCATAACGGCTTCAAGCATTAGTTGTGTTCCAGCTTACGAAGTGATAGGATGTGTTTCAATACCAGTCACAGGATTCAAGCCGTTACTAATTCGTAAGTCACCAAAGGTTAGGCATGGTTCCAGTTACGGGCAGCCTGATGACATTGGCCGTTGGAGCTCGATTATGGTGAGCTTCGGTTGAAGGTAGGCAAGCGTAGTTGATTAGCATTACTAGGATACTAGGCGGCTGGCTCTGTTCCCAACACTCTCACTGGTCTAGGGAGATGATGCCTGATTGAAGAGCGGGAGTGAATGGTAAGCGAGAATGACTCAAGTCGGAATCGACCCCACACTCATAGCCGTCATCTGATATCAATTGTGATAAAATACATCGCAGTTCACTCCACCAGTATATTCGTTGAGTCGTTTTTGGAGTTCAGATAGTTAAGCTGTCCTGTACCATCATGCCTCAATTTATGCTGTCCTGTACCATAATACCCCAGAGCCACATAGTTCTCGAGGTGAACGTTGCTGTATTATAGAGCCTGAACTCGTATCTGGAGAGAGAACAACGTTACCTCGTGACAATCCGATACTAAAATGTACAACAGGCATGTCATTTTATAAACAATTATGGCTGTTTTTATCTGTCAAGACTCATGTATCAGATTTTGCACAAACAAGTTGTTAGAAATAAATTGATTCACTATTCATTGTGTTTATCATCATCATCATCATGTGCTATGCTGACTGGCGTAGGCGCTCATGACTCCCCACAGATCTCAGGTCTTTGGTTTTCTGGATCAACTCTACTGTTGATATTCCTCCATGCCACCGTTGCAATCCATCCAGCATCATTTCTCTTGGTCTGCCTCTACCTCTCTTCCCCTCGATCTTTCCAGTTGTCACGATGTTCTCCAATGCCTCTCTTCTCATCACATGACCAAAAAAGTTGTTTGCCTCTTTCTTATTGTTGTATATAATGTTCTAGTTTCATTAGCCTCTTTCAGGCATTCGTTGTTAGTTACTTTGGCAGTCCAAGGAATTCGCAACATTCGTCTCAGGAACCACATCTCTGTTGCTTCCAATCTCTTCCTAATTTGTTCATTTACATTCCAAGATTCACAGCCATACAGCAAAACAGGTTCTATATAGCACCTTAGCACTCTCTTTCTTACATTCAATGATATTGACTTATTGCATAAGATATTCTTCATTTTCTGAAATGCAGCCTTTGCTTGCCCTATTCTGCTCTTAATCTCTGTTGTGCATCTTCCATCTGATGTTATAAATGTCCCTAGATATTTAAAACTATCCACTTGGTGAAGAATTTTCCCTTCTATCTCTATTTCACATTTGGGTGTTACCTGTTTCTTTGATATCACCATTGTTACTGTTTTACTGATATTCAAGGAGAGTCCTTTCTTTGCACTTTCTGTTACTACAATGTCCAACAGTTGTTGTAGATCTTTTGCATTATCCGCCATCAATACTGTGCCATCTGCATAGCGTATATTATTTATATTATAACCTCTGAATATTATTCCTGGCTTTTCTTTGATCTCTCTCATTATTACTTCGCTATAGAGGGAGAAGAAATCCGGTGACAAAACATATCCCTGACTTACTCCCAGCTTTATGTGTTCATAATTTCCTTCTTTATTCTCCATTTTAATAGCTGCTATTTGGTTCCAGTAAATATTTTTTTTATTATTCTGAGATCTTTCCCATCAATGTTAATATCTTCCAACATTTTAATCATTTCATCATGTTTTACTTTATCAAATGCCTTAGAATAATCTATGAAGCACAAATATATTTCTTTCATTGTCTCTAAATAGACACTATTTTTCTAATAGTGTCCGTAATGTATGTATTGCATTGTTTGTACTTTTTCCTACCACAAATCCATACTGTTCTTCACCAATTTCCATGTTTATTTTCTTTCTGGTTATTCTCATTATAATTCTGAGTTAGAAGCTTAGTGACATGATTTATGAGGTTAATCGTACAAATTGTGTTTATGAAAAGTAAAATAACATATTTTTTCAACACATTTAAATATCACTTTCGTATTTATCATTCCATCAGATCAGAGGCCAAGACAACAGCTGTCATTTCCCAAGATATATCATCACCATTCACTGCCTTGATGGCTGGCGACCATGATTCTCCACAAATTGCGATCTCCGACGGCATGGATCAATTCATGTATTGACTCCCTTTCCCATGCCATGACACAAGACTGTCAAGAATCTTCTCATGCTGTCTTCCTCTATCTCTCTTTCCGCAAATCTTTCTCATTTTGTTCACATGTTCCAG
>JACEFZ010024992.1:657500-822413 GCA_014155875.1 Cepaea nemoralis | reverse complement strand
TTTTTCGCAACAGATCGGTTTGCTGCTGTTATATTACTAGTACTGATGTTTACGTTCCTATATGATTCAATGCTCTGATAGTTATCAATTTCTCTGTGGGTAGTTACTGCTTATATTTTGGTTTTAAGTGTATTTGCTGATTCAGGTGGCTTTGTCAATTGAGAGCTGGTTTATATATATATATATATATATATATATATATATATATATATATATATATATATATATATATATATATATATATATATATAAGCAAGGCGTGGTCAGCAGATGAGACATAAGACAACAGACGATAAAACAAACAACTTATGTCAGTCTAGAGATTTGCATAACCAAACAAATACCACAGCCATGTGATATGAAGCCAGTGTTTTGTAATTTCAGTGCAGATCTGGAGTCGACTCATTCTCATTAAATGGACACCAGCATGTTAGGTAAAGTTTCTAGGAATAGTCCTAGAGAAAAAGGTGTTTGGCATAATGCTGATCACACTACCTCATTTTTGTCATTTGGTCACCAAAAGTTTCAGGACAAATCACATCCCACCTATGTTTTATTAGTATGTGCAAAGACCTTACTTATAAAAAACAGTCGCTTAAAAGTCGACAGGGTTGACTTCATTGCAACCAGGTTTTTATCCCGTATGGTTCAGTCTTTTTCCGCAGCGCGGAAAGCGTCGCACAAAGCACGAACTTCATAGTTCCAGCGACAACTCCCAGGAGTAAAAAAAAAATGCACTCGTGAACTGAAGGACGCTGCTTGGAATCGAACCCACAACCTACGGAGCCCAAGTCAGACAGCTTGATCACTTCGCCACGAAGACTCCCGGCCTTACTTATATTTTATGCTTAACATCAGAGTTTCTTGTCTTTGTTTACCATCATTCAATTTTTTTTAAATTTCTAATTGACACTTGTTTTTCAGACTAGTATTTACCCCATTCCCACGAAATTATGAACACGTATCTCATCGAGGCTGGAATTTAAGAGAAATTGACCAGAGCACCCGTGTTGACCCAGCATAAGTTGGGCACCAGGAAAGTTTTCTGGGAAGCAAAGGCTGCTGGTGAAATATTGGTCACATCATTCATTGGGTATCTGTCACTGTCATCTACTGCCAATATAGTACCTTGCGGTGTATGGCAGAGGGGTCTTTGAGCCTGAGGAATAAAGGCCGCCTGGCTAGTGCAGTCGCCGCGAACTGTGCAGGTTAGGATTTTCTTTTTTCCCCCGGCAGAAAAAAATCCCACACCTTTCCGAGGGACCGAGGGATTCATTGGGTATCAGTAGGTCTATAAATATATGAGGCTAGCACCATATACCCAATTTGCATCAAGGTGTGTGAAAATGTCCTTTACTTTTTTATTTAGATTTATTTACTTATATTTCTGTGTGTTTGTTTCTGTGTCAATGATGGTCATATATTTCTGTGTGCTTCCATCTTTCTGACTAGTTAAATATTGTGTTCATTTGCGTGGCATTGTTTCTGCATTTTCTGACATTTTAAAAAAAGACAATTATTTGATTCTTCTACTACACATCTCTTTCATGCCTTGATATAAAAGGTGACCAGCTATATTTATTTATTATTTCATAATATAATTTAATTTGTCGCTACAATAAAATGATTATGATGAAAAGCTTGTATGTCATTAATCTGCAATGTCATTTTAATTGCTATTTGTTATGCCTTTATTATCTTCCGCCTTGGTATTGTGTTGGAGTCTGTTGACAATGAAATATCTAAAACCCGTGTAGAACAAATATCTAAAACCCAGCTACTTCTAATCCCAGCCAGTCCCATACGTGCTGTATTGAATCCTGACCTGGTGACATTGTAATATGCCTCTCCACATGTATGAAATTTCAGCTGCGGTCTCACATACTTCTGGGCTAGGAGAGGGAAAGGAGTACTCTGTATTAAGATACAAAGGAAATGTTACTAACCTAGGCCTAATCCCAGCCATTCCCGATGGTCTGTGTTGAATGATGACATGGTGACATCGTAATATGTCTTTCCACAGATGTCGCAGTGCCAGGTGGAGAGGGGCCTGTACTGGAGAGGCTGATTTATGATGTCATCATGCTGAAAGAATTAAATGGAGATTATTACCAGTGTCATGGATATGTTGGCTGTAATAATTCGACTGGACAGGGGGGAGACGGGTTGGGTCTGCTAGTGTAGAGGAATTACAACATGAGGTTCTAGACCTGAGTCTGTGGGATGGAAATGCAAGACGGGTAAAGATAGATATTGGGGATCTAAGTTGGAACTTAATAAATGTATATGCCGCGGTGGATTCTTTGGTCACAAGGAACGATGGGACTGGCTTAAGGAGCTGGAGGAGATCCCAGGCAGTAAGCTTCTCATTTGTGGAGACTACTGCACAAAACAGAGAGTGGGACAATACTGGGGAAAACCGACAGGGAAATGGCCTTGCACAGGCCATGGTGGATTTAAACGATAGGAGGCCAACGAGAATGAGGCCTGGTGATGCAGACACGGCTATTGACTTAGCACTTATACACAGTCGGCAGTAATGGATGTCAAATGGACTGTCCTTGGTGATGAGATCATGGAAGTGACCATCTACCATGTTCAGTATTGATTTCTACGTCCAATAAGACCAAGGCTGTGAGAGCACGTAAGCCCTTTAAATGTCAGAGGGAAAACACCCTTCTGGGACGCCTCAGACAGAAGGCGTGCAGTGTCACTGGCTGATCTACTTATGTGCAACCTCCATGGTGAACTTCCGAGGTAGAACGGGCATGAATATCCAAGAGAGCGGCAGTGAAAGAGAGCGGCAGTCACAGAATGTGCTGCGGACACCCCAAAGCTCACAAGAGGAAATGGAGAAAGCTTCAAAATAACAGAAAGATAAGGAGAAGGAATTCAAGCACTGCGCAGCAGAGGCCAAAAGAGCGAAATGTAAACACTTTATGAATGAGATTGGAGGAGATAAGACACTGGGAAAGTTCTGGAAATTGCACAGACAGATGCAAAAGAAAGCAAAAGACACCACACCAGGACCTGATGGAGTTAGGTATGCCCACCTGTGGGATATGAGTGATGGATACCTTATGGAGATGGCTGTTTGAGGACGTCATAATTACCCCAGGATTGGGTGCACAGCTATTTAACACCACTTCCTAAACCAGGCAAAGATCATTCAAAAGAATACTTTTGGCAAGGTGCTAGAGAAGATCGTTGCTGTTAAGCTTCAGGAATATTTAGAAAGGGAAAACTCCCGAAAGGTTTGGGAAGTTACCTGCCAAAGAAAGACATTTGGTCAAATGCAGCCACTTTGATGTTTATGAAGGGTTTCCATTGTCATTAGATGTGTTTCAGCTTGTCTGCTCATTGTTCACGTTTCACATCCATACAAAGGTATAGGTTCTATGTAGCACTTCAATACTCTTTTTTCTCATTGAAAGTGACATCTTTTTATAGGTCATTATGTTTGCCATCTTGCAAAAGGCTACCCTTGCCAAAACAATTCTGGTTCTAATCTCTTCAAGGCACCTCCCATCAGATGTTATGACTATTCTGAGATGGTTGTACCTATTCACTAATTACACTAAGATATGACTATCAGAATTATACTGTTAAAAAAAACCAAAATTATTGCAGTTTCAGTTGCAAACTTGTACCAACATTTTATTGACGATGCTGATTAGTCCATTGCAGTCGGTTCTGGCGATGCCTGTCCGTAAGAACAAGACCTCTCTCTATAGGGTCTTCTAACCCAAAGACCAGCGTCGTGCAGCCGGTTCCTGACCGTTTGATCTGAAATTTGACAGCTCCTGACATTGACTGGACTGTCGAGGACGCAGATGGAAATAATTTCCTAAGGTGACGCATCCGTATGAAGCGGTCTTCGGCAACAATTGTGATTCTGGTTCTTCCACTGTGCGGCCGGTCTGCCACTGAGCCAGTTTCTTGAAATCGCCCCCAAAGGCGACTGATGGTGCTTCTAACCACATTAAATTCTCTGGTTACTACACTTTATGACTGTCCAGCCTGTAAATATCCAATGACGATGAGTGTCGTTGTTCTGTAGTGAGATGAGCCATACTAGCGCATGGAATTTTCAACTGAATTTATTCGAAGAGCGTCAATCTTGTATTTGTTGTTGTTGGTTTAGTTCGCATATCCTTTACAGGACATCGCTGTCAACATCAGCATCTTTCAGCTGATTGTTGATTTCTTGGCAAGATTACGCTCAATAGTTTGCCATTGCTTTCTGAGCGACCGGCTCACATACCCCATAAGTTACCGACGCGGCTAGAACCGTCACGTTACATCACGAGAGTGTACGGGATTACGGAGAAAGTCGCTAACTCCTAGGCCAGGAATACCGGCCAATCTTGTATTGGCAATCAATAATATGGTCAGAGAGTTTTGTGTTCAGTAAGTTTCACGGGATTATCATGAACCTGTCATGAGCTATTATCAGAATTGTTGCTTTGACCCTGACCTCTTTCATGGCCTCACGAATCATGCGGTGAGTACAATTCAGGCAACCACGAGAAGTTAATGACCCGATGGACACAGTCGATAGGTTGACTGATGTCCAATCAGTGAATATCTTTTATAAAAGTAACACCAAAAATGTTGCGTTTTTTGTGTGTTTTGAACAGTATATTATCTTTTTAGTAATACCGAAGCAAACATAATTTCATTGGAAACGCAATTTATTTCATTGACATATACATATACAATGGAACAGTAACTGAATCAACAATACACAGAGACAACAACAATTTGATGCACATAATTAGCTCCAGCAAAAAATTATTCTCGGGGATGATATTAAAATCATCACACACTGTGTAATGCACAAATGAATCATTCTCAGTAAATAGTAAACAATATAAAAGGTTCAAATCACTGTTAAAATTTAATACACAATTCATTCTATTATCCGTCTGCTTTTATCTCCAAAGGAGCATATACTCTCAACCATCTCATGAAAAGTGTAGGTCAGCATGGCAAATTGGGTAAGAGCGCTTGTTCTTAAACATCTGGTGTGCTTATGCCGAGGTAGCAGGTTCAACCCCTGCACCGGTCAGTTGGACTAAAATGTTGAGTTCTCATCCTTGACTTAGGGACATAAATTACATGTACCTTAGAAGTCAGAGTGTGTTCGCTTGATGGCGAGGGACACTAGTAATCTACACGCAAAAATCAGTAAAGTGCACTAGAAATGGTAGCACGTGTGTGGACGACGCTTGATTTCAAAGCGAACGAACGCAGCAAAAAAAAAGGAAAAAAAAATTGCCAAGACCGACTATCCTTTCCTACATTTAGTAGTTCCTTCCGTGTCTTTCCCATATTATCTCCATCTCTAACTCTCCTCTCTGTGTGTTTGAGATCTCCTTACTTTGCTTTGTGTATTCCATGGGAAGAACTTTCTACGTAGTTATGATTTCCATTTTATTTACATCACATAATTAATATAATCCCTACATACATTTTATAATTATGACAACCATTTCATCACATGCCAACAATAATACATTTAAATAGTAATCAACAAAAATAACTGCACACAAGTGCATACCAAAGTTGGTCCAGGTTTTAACTGGCGATTGAAACTTTCTCTGTCATCTTAACATTATAACAAGAGAATGGGTAGAATGAACATGTTCAGTATGCAATAGATTGCAAAAATATAAACTATGTACAGGAGAAATAAGTGTAAGGAGCAAGATGCCAGGGAAATTAGAATGATCACAAATAAAACAAGTTTAACTGATCAAAGCGTCCCTTAACATTTACTCTTTTCATCAAGAATTCAGTAGGATGAACAAATTCGGTTTGCCTTAGAATGATATAAATGGTGTATCGAATAATGGCGCCAGCTGATTTAAGATTGAGATTTTATATAAGAATTGGGTGAGACGAACAGGTTCAGTCTGCTGACAGAAATGTGCATGATGACCAGAAATTACAATGTTTGCAAGATCATCATATTTTATACACGAGAACTGGGGGAGACGAACAAGTTTGTCAAAGACTGACATAAAATTCACCCTGAACAAAGGTGTCGGTTGATTTACGATTACCAAATTTTATACAAGATAACTGGATGAGATGAACAAGTTCAGTCTGCCAAAGACTGGCATAAATGTGCATAGTGAACAATCTCATTTAATCAGCATACCTCACCTGATAAATGAATGTCAGTATAATAGAAGTGAATTCTATTTGCTTATTTCCTGTGAGTTTGTTAGAAGCAGGTGTAACCATGATGTAAGAGAAAACACTAGTTAGATGACGTGGCCAAGTGGGTTGGGTTACCCATCTCTCAGTTCTAAAGGCATGGATCCTTAACTCTTTCTGTCTCAATGGTGTCTAATGTGTGACTAGCTGTTCTTCACGTGTACCAATAAACATGTCCTGTGTGATTGTACATCTTTTGTTTAGTCAGAGCATTCTAGTTATCTGACAATGTGCTTGCGTTTTACGATGTGTCCCCTGTTAATGTAATACACTTGGGATTATGTTGTTATTGTTATTGAACATCTGCTGATATATTTTGGGACTAGAAGTGTTCACCTAGATAGGACAACTGTTTGTCATTGGTAGAATAGACAACCCAGCAGTACAGTCTGGTATCAGTTGTGATAAACTGCTGTAAATCTCTGCGCTCCGGACTCACCGCTAATGATAAAGATGCTAATAATTATGTGTGTGTGTAAGTTTAAATACTCATTTGATCTATGGTAGTGTAGTGGTTAATGCATTGGCTTGCCAAGACAGGAGCGCAGGTGCCATGCCCAGGGCTGGCTGGATGCTGTTATTCCCCATCAGTACGGCTCTAGGGTCGACCCACCTTCATAAAATGGGTAAAAGGTCAAGGTAATCCCATAGGGGATGTACTGACATTGGGGTGTGAAATATTAGGCCTTCACATAAAACGGGTATTAGATCATTTCTAAAATTTTCTGTAAAAGAAAGACGGCAAGGAAGAGAACAGGGCACCTCACATCATTATGATCTGGGCAATGTGAGAGCCTAACAGTTCACATCCCTACAGCAGTACCTGTCATGAGACTACTTTTACAACTGAAGGCTTATTGGACTATAACTAATCAGACGGGAGGGACTACTTTATTGTTTTGTTCAAATGGCGGTGTATAAGATAGTCGTGTATGCACATTTCTGTTGATAATTCAAAATGGTTAAATTGCATCATGCATATCCAAGAGACGAACAGAACGGACGTTTGGCTTTAATAAAATGTTAGCTGAATGTTTACGGCAAGGGTATCCAATATAAGAAGAAGAGGAAACTTTTGGCCTTCACGAGCTTCACTTGAGGAAAAACTGTATTGAGATGTCAGCAGCCTCCCGTTGACATCTGAAGGCGAACGAAGAATACGGAGGAAGAAAATGAGAAAGAGACGAGTAACAAGCTAATGACTTGAAATTAAGAATGAAGTTTAAAAAAATGTATGTACATATAGGCTATCATTAAAAGAAATAAAGGTGGTGGTATCTGGATTGCCAGTGTTGTGCAAATACTGTGAGAGATTTAAACAAACCTAACAGATAAAAACGCAGGAAAGAGCTACATAAGGAGCTTATAAAGAAGTGCAAAAACATATTGGAACATAAAAAGTTAATTGATAATAAGTGAAAGAAATGTACTGGTCCGCTAGACAAATCATTTTGGAATAATTTACCTGGTTAGTGTAACAATTTTCTTAAGCAGTCAGTTAAACGATATATAAATAAATACACATTGATAATAATTAATTATATAGGCACAACGGTTCAACTAATTTGAAATAGTGTACTAATCATTTGATCATATTAATGAATGAACTCAATCACAGATTAAAAATATGCAAAGCGAGGTTACATTGCAGTCATAATAAGCTTCTTGTCACTGGTTCATCTGTACTATGGATTCTACATTAGTAGGTACAAACTGAGTCTTAATGAAATAATGGGGGGAAAACATTTCTTTCTTTTAAACTCCTCTGTTATATAGTGCTTCTGATCTTTACAGTTTTCCCGTGCTTTCTGGGCCACACCTTATACATACAGTGGACATTTATGAAGGGGGGACAGTTTATATTTCTTAAAGTCGTATTTATATTATTATCTAGTATTTCATCTTCCACTGCTTAAAGTACCACTCGTTTTACAGACAGAGTGATTTATAACGGGAGAAAGAATACACTTTTGTTCAATATTTTTCTATATTCTTAATTAGTGCCTCCTGTTCTCGCCCGCATGCTTACGGGGGCCCAAAGAGGACGCAAAGAATAGTAGCCTTGTATATCTTCTAATCTTGTTGTAAAAGGCGACAAAGGAGGTTTGGTCTCTGACTGGCTATCTGACACCGCAGAAAACAAAAATCAGCCATCATCCAGCCAATCATGAACCGCGCTTGGCATGCGTGGTATGTGGGCCTTGTCTCCACTTGGAGTCATGAAGGCTGTAGAAACGGGAGAAACCTCTTTTACTGCTTTCCTGGCCACTCGCTTTACAAGCAGGGATATTTATAATGGAAGACAAATACCTTTATTTAGTCTTTTTTTATGTACACTTATGTCTAACGCTTCCTACTCTACTGCTTTCCTGTGCCACTAATTTTACAAACTGGGAAATTTATCAAAGAAAAACAGTATATACTTCTTTAGTTTCGTATATTATTGTCTAAATCTTACTCTTATTTCTATTGCTTCTCGGAACTTTCAGTGCTAGTTGATACCTACTAATTATCTCCAGATGACCTGCAGTGCTTCTCATTGTGCAGACGTTGAAATTAATCATCAAAGGTGCACGTATACCCGACGGTAATTGTTATATTTTGAATGGCGTAATCGTTGACTCCATTACGACATCCTGTTCTGGTCACAACAGGAACGTCCTGCAGAAGATGCTTGCATATTTTGCCATCACTGCGGTTATGCCTGGATCTGTTGAGATAAAAAAAAAAATGTTAGTTGCATATCCTTTACATGATGTTGCAGTCTACCCAGCGATTATTTTCTGTTTGTAATTTCTTTTCAAGTTTACTTTTAATGGTTTGCCATTGCTTTTTGAACGACAGGCACTCATACCTTTCTGTGGAAACCAACGCAATGTGGTCTGCTTCCAAATCGCCCGCAGCTGTGTCTCGAATGCGGACTGTTTGGGGGAACGAGGTGAGAGTTAGCCAGCCAACAGATTATCCTCATTACACGTCTAACCGCTCACCCCTCCTCAGTATTTCCTTCATCGATTTGCCGCTGGTGTCACCAGTTGTTTGTTGACTCATTATGATTCTCCCACCCACCCTTTCCCTTACCACTGTTTACTTGGCCTTTTTACAGGAGCGAATATATAAATGTCAACGCCCAGGATCACTTTTATCCCAGAAGTGAAATGCCCCCCCCCCCCCCCCCCAAAAAAAAAATAAGGGACAGGGTAGCGACGCCCCCATTGCATCCCTATTACGCCACTGATTTCAGGTCAAATATATAGATTTAAATATGCCAAAAACTGCTGGCAACGCCGATCGCATTCTGGTAGGGAACCAAGCATCCACGCAATTGGGCTGCTTCCAAAAATTTTCGCCCTCAGGCTGTGTAGTGAATGCGGACCTGATGTCGGAACGCGGTAAAGGGGGTTAGCCAGCCAACAGGATTACCCAAATTACACGAATAACCGCTACCTCATCCTAAAGTATTTTTCATCGATTGCCGCTGGTGCGGCGTTGTTTGTTGCTAGCTATGATGGGTACCGTTTCCTTTACCACTGTTTTATTGGTGTTTCCAGGGGGCCCGTGGTTATAAAGTCAACCCCCGGATCAACTTTTATTCGCGGGAATGAAACAAACGACGCCCCCCCCCAAATGAGCGAAACTCGAATAAATAAGGGATTGGATAGGCCGGCACCAGATGCTCGGCCCATAGTGGGCCAATTTTAAATTTCAATCAAAAATAATCAAAATAGATGGCTGAGGATAAACAGGAAAAAAAAAAACAGACGTGATATTTAACTCTTCAAAGATTGGGAAGCCAGTATTTGAGGGGTGATTTTTTTTTTTTTGGGGGGGGGGGGGGGGGGGGGGGGTAATTTCGAACGTTCATGGCGTTCGTGGTTGGACTGAACTCTTTGTTTCGTTTTGTCATTATACATTTTAAATATCCATGTTATTACCGCTCAATCGCCACTATCATTGGAGTGCTACGTGTTAGGTCTTCATATATTCTAGGTCACGATACACAAGGTGAAGTGGTCAGTTCAATTTCTTATCGCCTTTCCTCTCCAGAAAATTGGCAGGTACCCACTTTTATGAGGCTGGATGAACACCAGAGCCGTACTGGGGGAAACATTTTTAAAATTTGCCTCTGCTGGGGATTGAACCAGGACTGCTGTCTTGGCAGACAAATGCACCTTATCCCTTCATCTCTAACTGCACATTTAAATCTAAGAGAGAACAGTCTATGCTATTGTCTGTACTAATATGGAAGATACCTTTTGGATCATATTTGCTGTTAATTATATTGAGTGGAGGTTGAGAGCTTGGTGGTCTCTGTTGTTCCTGTCATAAAAATCGCGAGTGCTTGTATCCATCGGAGCAAGGTTGGTGTAGAGAGTATGCTTCCCATATGGTGCCCCAAGCACCAACTCCATGGGGGACTGTGTTTAAGAGCCTCCGTCCCCTTCTCCAAGCTCAGCAACAAGCTGTTTATGCAAGACCGGTACTAGAGTGTCACAGCTGTGGAGAGGCACATCATGGTGCAACCAGGTCACGATTCAACAGCAAACACGGGTTGGCTGAGATTAGTTCCAGGTTGGCCCTGTTTCCTGCACAAGTTTTAGATATTCATTGTCAACTGACAGCAACCCATTTCCCATGAGGGAAGACCTGGCGATATATAATGAATATAAAATTGGTGAAATCTTCTTCTTCGTTCATCCAAAATGTTTGTTTTGGACGTAATTGCGCTGTGCTTGTTTACAGCAGAGCTGCGATATTTGCGCCTTTCGGCCGACATATACGACTTCTTCAGGCATTTGTTGACAGGGTTAGCCTTCCCGGGTAATTGATGATAAAATGATTGTGGAGATGATCCTGATTAAAAAGGATGATAATACACTTACCCGGGTTCTCTCCAACATCTCAGACGATGATCTGGGCCTGTGGTGTCTTCCAGTTCCCCCCACATAAGTCTAGCCGTAGTAATCCGACAAGGATATCTGTAAATAAATGTAAATACACTTCACAATACACAGGACCTGCCACTGCGTTTTCAATTCACCAACAGTATATTATATTTACCACATATTTTTTTATTTTTATTTTGCGCTCGCTCGCTTTGAACTCAAGCGTAGTCCATACACACAACTTCTAGTAGTGCTGGACTGAATTTTGCGAGTAGTTTAGCTTTCCATATTAACATTGTCCCTCGCCATCAGGTGAACCCACTCCGACTTCAGAGGTACTTGTAATGTACGTCGCCAATCAAGGACGATAGGTCAACATTTTAGTCCAACTGTCCGTGTTAAACCTCTTACCTCGGCATCAGAACACCGGATGTTTAAGAACACACGATATTATCCATTCGACCATGCTGACCTACTTTACCACATATGTATTGACTAGACACTCGCCTACCGACCCAGTGGCTATGGGTTCGATCCATAGTTGGTGGAATGGGGATTTTTAAAAAAAATAACTGACATAGGCTATTAGGCTGACCCAGCCTAAACTGAGTGCCAAGAATATCTTGGGAAGTACAGACGGCTGGCGTGACACTGACCACATCACACATCGACAGCTGTTTGGTCTATATTCATAATGACCTAGCGCCGTGTGCCTGATGCATGTTAAGGAGCCAATTGGCCCTTTACTAAGTGTAATTACACTGCACGATTCCCAGGATCTCTCACCTCAGTTCCAGCTCACTTACATTATCTTTACCGCACGTGTGGTACATGTCAGTATATTGGATTTCTGTAGCGTACAGATATTCATTCACTCGGTGCAGATGTTGCTGTCTGAATCAAGAGGTGAAGAAAAGACGCTGGACAGAGCATACACCGAGAACACTTGAGGATATTATAACTAGAAAGGCTTATGTCTGGAATCTACAGGACATAAAAAACAGAGGAAGATCTATACATACACTGGGAAGAGAAGCAGAGTTATCACAGGAAAACATCATATATTTCTTTAGTGCTGTATATTATTGTCTACATAGTACTTCTATTGCTTTCAGTGCTAGTTGATACCTACTAATTATTTATAAATGATTTGCAGGGCTTCTCATCGTGCAGAAATGAATGATATATGGAGGACGCGGGCGGCGCTGTATGGGATAGCTAAGGATAGTTGGGCTTGGAGTGAGTTGGCCGAGGTCCTATCCCTACTACAGAAGTATGTGAAAAGGGATAACCGTTATCGCTTCTGTTTAATAGTTATTTAGTTAGTCAACACGGCGTTCACCAACGTGGACACCCCACATTATGCCAATGGCTTTGGGCGGGGGAGCGTAATTGAGAGGGTACAAGACTTACCCTAGTACGGTGAAATGCAACCTAAAGACTAAATGTCATGACAGGGCAGACCAGGCACTAAGCCTTGGTCAGCAACTGGTCTAAGATGGAAACTCCTATAGGCGGACAGTTACAGCATTGTTTTGCTGATCTGGCAGCTTCTGTAACTTGCCTTGTTCCAGACGTATTGGTGTTAATTTCCTCTGGATTAAACTAAGCATGCCGAGAGAGGAATCATACTGCAAAAGCAACACGTGGTCTCTAAATTATGCCCAGCCTTTGTGCGATGGAGAGGTACAACTCCATGTTACAAACTATCGTCTATGAAGACGGCAAAGTGCACATCAATTAGTCAACAGGTCATTCTGAACTATTAGTACATAAATACTCTGATTTTCTCCTCGGTATCTTCCCCAGCAACTGACGACAGCAGTTCCCTGTTGGTGGACTATTCTTGTTTTGGCTCCCCGCATGGCACTCTAATCTAGCTTCACCCCATTTGACTTAATTAAACAGTTGAGCATACTAACCTGTATCCAGAAACATCTTCGTCAATGTGATAGCTCCATGGACATGTGGACATTTCGGCGTGCCATGGTTCAAGTGTGTAAACTGGCCATCGGGGCTTTCCGATTTGATTTCCTGCAAGAATTAGTGACTGCACTATAATAAAGAACAACCGTAACACAATGGTCGTTACTCATATAACATACTGGAAAAGAAAGAGATATCGAATGACACAAATAACAGCTGAGTTGAGTTGAGTCAAGAACCGACATCACTGCACTGAGGACATTCCCATACGTGCTTAGTCCCCTCGTTCAACAGCCAGCGAAGAGTCATACTACTAATCGTTCTTACCGCTATCTGATTAAATGTTCTTCTGGTCTTCCCTCTCAGTTTTGAGATTCTTCCAGAATCCCTGCCGATCCCCCGCAATCTCATTCTTTCCACATATGGGTTCTCAATCTGCTCCTCCACCTTCTCCACCTGGTCCCACTGGGTCGGTAGGGGAGTGTCTAGTCAATACATATGTGGTAAAGTAGAATACAATGAACGTTCGCTATACGTTTTTTCTTCTATATCCATGTCCCACAAATAACAGAAAAATGTATAGCGAACGTGCATTGTGTTCTAACCGATCAAAATCTGACACCGTTGTTTTCGCTGACATAACACATGTTCTTCCTCTCTCGACAGCTATCATCAGCATCATGTACCATGCTAGTAAGACTGCGCAATCATATTTCGCTATCTCAGTCCCCATTCACATATACAATAGACGTCGAAAAGTACAGGCTGAATAAACTGTCCATGCTAAAATTCAAAGTGAGAACACCCACCCACAAAACAAATGTATGATTAGGGAATATAACATTTGAATCATCGCCGATGCTAGCGAGTTGGCGCGCTGTGCTGAGATTCTCTTGTGAGATCTATGAGAGGAGACTAGAACACTTGTGCAGATATCGGTGGGCAATGAAAGTGATCTTTTACCAAACCCAAACATAAACACAGCACCGACTTATGGGAAGCCGCTCTAGCGCCGTGGATAGACCGGTAGTCCTTGGTCCGAATACTCATCGGGACGGATTTTAAAAACTGACATGGCTACCAGGGAATGTTTTGGGAAATAAAGGCTGTCGGTATGATTCTGACAACATTATCTCTCGAGTACTTTTTGGTCTAAAAATATGGATATATGTTTGCCCAATACGCATTAAAGCGTGTTAAAGGGTCAATTACTTACTTCCCTTTACTGTGTGTTTGTCCATCAAAAATGATGATGACCATTCATTTCATCCAGTGGAGTTGAAAGTATGGAGTCGTGAGTTCTAAGATGGCTGATGAGGTCTATTTTGGCTCGAAATGTTCTTTGACAATGTGGACAAAGAATGCTTGACGTTCCAGGAGGAGGATCTTCTGCAGTGGTTTTTCTGTCCAGTCTTTTCTTCACAGCTCTTGCAGTCCTGGTTGCCTCACAAGTGACTGCACCCTTGCGTAATTCCCTTTACTGCTCACTCACGGTATGCCGACATCCCGAGGTGCCATTGTGATCAAAACCCGTCCTCACCTCCCCGCAGGCTTTCCTAGAAACAAACATTAGTCTGGCTAATGAACGGAGATTAGAACATGATCCCCGTTCTAACGAAGCGCTACAAACCTTTCATGCTGCAAGATTGCTAGAGGGTCGAAGAAATTCCAAACAAGGTTGATGGATAATTAACAATAGCGTTAACACAAAGAGGGAAGAGTTCACGAGCATGCTTGGTAAGAGTATGTTGCGTGCTGCTTGCTTTCCTGGATTGAACTTATTCACCACCAATCCCTAATTCTGCAGGTCGAATTGAATTATTTCTACATACAACAAAAACAACAACAACGTAGAACTTACCTTCGGAATAAGAACAGGGTCCCTGTTGATGAAGGTTAGTATTTGGGCCACTCGTTAGTGTGTAGAATGGCCGCACCTCATTTTTAAGAACCTGAAGATAGGGTGGTTCCTCACAGTTCACGACAGAACTTGCTGTTGTATTGATGAAGACAACAACAACAACAACAGCAACTACGACGATGGCCTGCTTTCCAACTGAAATCTGAAGACAATACAAACACCATTGTTTATACATTTTAAAATAAGTATAAAACTATAATTTTAACATATACTATCAGTGTTCCGATTTGTGTCATTTCTACACGCGACACCCTAACAGTAGTAGTCTAGCTAAGGCCTAGCCCCGTCAACTAGTACCATACATCTCGTACGTTTTACTGCGAAGGAAAGGCAGAAAGAAAGACAGCACTTCAAATGAAAAAAAACAACAACCCGTGATAAGGGTAAGTAAAATCCCAAATGTCACATCACTAATGATAGTATTATATATATATATATATATATATATATATATATATATATATATATATATATATATATATATATATATATATATATATATATATATATCACAAACTGCAAAAAAAAAAATGCTGGGGTTGACTGCGAAATCCTGTAAAGGATATGCAATTAACTAACGCTTTGAACTCAAACATGTCCATACACGCGGTACTACTGCTAGTGAACTGGGCAGATTTTTGCGAGTGGATTAGCTTTCCCTATTACCAGTACCCCTTGCCATCAGGCGAACGAATTCCGACTTCAGAGGCACTTGTAATTTGCGTCCCCAAGTCAAGGACGAGAAGTCAACATTTTAGTTTAACTGACTGCTGTAGGGGTTGAACCCGCTACCGCAGAATCAGCACATGGGATGTTTAAGAACTAGCGCTCCTATACATTTGGTCGTGATGGGCTTCACCTAAAAGTTAAAACAGATTTCCAGAAAATTCCCAACCAATCAATTGTGTACTATTATCTTCTCTTATTTCCATCGTGTGTTTTGTAATTAAATAAATAAAATTAAATTAAAATTAAAAAAAAACAAACAAAAAAACAAACAAAAAACAGGATGGTAGGCAGGGATGTTCGCTGGCTGAAACTTACCATGATAAAGTTTGAAACAAGTTGTTCTAATGATTCTTGAAACTGGTGTCTCTTTTGACAATGGGAGAGCTGATAACGTCTGCAATAAGCAACAAACACCGTGTCTACTGGCCGGTGGTCCCACGTCTCGTTTTAAGAATGAAGGCTATGTATTAGATTTTTTTCTTATTGCTGATCTGTACTTTCGGTGACAACCTCGCAAAGAGCTTGTTTGAACAGTCGAAACTTTGCAGTTAGTTTGTTTGAACAGTCTAAAAGACCCTGTATTTATATTCATTGTTGTCCGGTTTAATGGTCAGTCGAATAGCTCACTCCAAATTTAGAGAAATGTTTTTCCGAAACGACTTTCTTTGTCGAGGTGTTATCATCCGTAATGAGGAATCTCCTTCCGGTATTTGAGCCAATGAAATGTTTAAATTTTTAGTGACCTAAATTTCAAAAAAGAGGCAAGATATGGCACTTTCCCACTTAATGTCAATCAGTTTGGCTAAGTTTAGAGTTGCACCCAGAGAAGGAACCTCCGCGAGATAGACAATTATCTCGGAAGTCGTGTTTTGTTTTAATTTTTTAGTGACCAAAGGGATCCTTGATGGTAATATTTTTTGTATACGTTAAGAAAACATTGAAGTTTTGGTCCTTTCCACCCTTTAGATGTAATAAGGGCCTATTACTATGTGAAGTACATAACACACAACAAACAAACTGCCTAATGACCAGGTGTATTTTACAAATGTGTGGCCGAGAGGTTTAACACACTATCGCTTCTACTTTATCTACTGAAGCTGTGGTTGTGGGTTCATTTCACAAACCAGTCGTTTGGGCGTAAATGTTGACATCTCATTCAGAAAGCAATGACACACTATTGAATGTAAACTTGCTTAGTAAATCACAAACACCCATTAAAAACGGGTTGACTGCAACGTCCTGTCAAAGGACATACCGTATTTGTTTAACCAGTAATCGCTGAACCGGAAGCATTATTGCCTCCTCTGCGTATATGGGTAAAAGGTTTGGGGTACCAGGCATCTCACGATTACGCAAACAGTCGTTGGTTTCCGGGTTTTGTATGATCATGTTTGACGTAGTTGTAAGTTTGGGGGGTGTATTCAACACCACACCAACAGCGATTCTGGGCCTGTCACCCAGATATCCTCCTATAGTCAATTAGGTCGTGCTAGAAGTGTATGTAATCTGTAAAGATCACTTACAACAAGTGAAGTGGTTTTGAAAAAGGCGCACCAACATTCGCTGCAAAATTAACACTTCTTAATACGAATATAACACGGGGGGAACAAATGTGGAACATCCATAGTTTTGCAAAAATAAATACTGTATTTTTATTCAATGAATTCTCTCTCCCCAGGAGTGATTAGTTATTCATGATGTGTTGCACTAAGGGTAACCTACCAAGTTTCCCACCCAACTGAGTGAGTGAGGGAAGAATCTAAACAGATTCGTTGCTTCCTATTAGCAGAAATGTGGATTCTGGGGAAAATGCACAACATACCAAAGGCATAGTGTTAAAAAAAAACAAAAAACAAACAAACAAACAAACTAACAAGTCCTACAAGAAGCAAATGAAAACCGTAAACTGATTAGAGAAATTAGACGTAGACAGCCAACATTGTGGACACATTATGAGAAGAACTTCATAACTTGTTGACAACTGGCAAGATTTAGAGGAAAAGAACAAGGGGAAGGCAGAAAAGTAAATATCTGGATGGCTTGGCCACGTCCCATGGCCGAGTCAAGAACACTGAGCTGATCTACGACTCTGGTGATCGTGTGAGATGGCGAAACATGACCGCCAAAGCATATTGGCATACCACATGATGATGATTAGCAGAGTAATTTCTTTTGGCTTACATGTTAGCCTCAGTAGTCAACTTTCTTGAAATAATAAATCATCCATTTACCGGCAGCCTGCCGTGAGTTGAACAAATTCTACGTATTCATGAAGGACCTTTCACACCCGATGAAACGTACTGGACATGTGGTCACGTCCTCTTCTTTTTCTGTCTTTCATCTCGCAATGCAACGTAGGCCCTCAACCAACTCACGCAAAGCCCTTTGTAGAATTGCTGCTGATGGTTCGTCAGCCTCCCTATTCCCGCCACACAGCTCCATGCGATTTTTGGCTGTTTCTCAAGCCGAAAATTCCACTGAAAGAGATCAGATATGAGTCACGAGAAGACTAGCGGAGCGCCGCAGCCACAATGTAGTCCATTAACAAAGTGATCTTCATGAAATGCTTCCAACAATGTGGGGAGTTCCGAGAGAAGTGTATACAGTTTACATGGCAGCATTTCGAATGGGTTTATGGTTGCAGACTTTCAGCTGAGTAATTGTATTTGTCACACACACATACCACACACTCACACACCCACATACACGCGCACGCACGCACGCACACATGAGGAGAGGCTGGCCGAGTGGCTAGAACGCTGGACTCTCCTTCGGGAGGCCAGGGTCCAATCCCTCGGTAAGGTGTTGGATTTTTTTCTGTCAGGGGCAAAAAGAAAATCCTAACCTGCACAGTTCGCGGCGACTGCACTAGTCAGGCTGCCTTAATTCATCAGGCTCAAAGACCCCTCTACCATACACCACAAGGTACCATATTGGCAGTAAATGACAGTTCTCTCTCTCTCTCTCTCTCTCTCTCTCTCTCTCTCTCTCTCTCTCTCTCTCTCCTCTCTCTCTCTCTCTCTCTCTCTCTCTCTCTCTCTCACACACACACACACAAATGCCACCTGGAGCTCTAAAACTCTGTAAAGTACACTCTTTGGGACTTTGTGTGTGTGTGTGTGTGTTTCTGTGTGTGGACACATGCCTATAGACTGACAGACAGACATGCATCCAAACAAACAGACCGCCAGATAAGACGGCAGACGGACAGGAAGACAGAAAGATTGAAATATAGACAGACACATTTAGTTTGTAAAGCAATAACTAAAACGAAACGCAAGCGGAAGAAAGGACCCAATGGGTCCATTATACATTATTGTAAGGTATAAGTAATCTAGGATGGGAATACTAGACATTTCTCAACAATGTTACATTTCCTCCTCATCATCGCTGTCATCAGAATCACAATTATAATCATCATTGTCATCATCATTTTCAGCACAATCAGGATAGTGTTAGTGTTCAAAGAGTTGGATCATGCTTTCTCCTACTGACCCCAAAACTATTCTGGTCAGCTCAGCGTATGTCTGAACACGAAAGCTCTTGCCTGAGTGGTGTAGCATTTTATGTAACGTTCTCTTTTTTTTCTATTTATCTTAATTGTGCTCTTAGTATTTTCAGTAGTCTATCTTCTAATTTCTTCTTGTGCTATTTATACCCTTTAGTCACACTATGTTCAACCTCAATTAAATGTTATATGTGACAAGTTGGGAAATACCTTAACGGAATCTATACAAATTCTAGAAAGATGGCAGGAATACTGCAGTGCAATGTGTGATACGAATGACAGTGAGCATATGAATGAAATACATGAACCAATGACAGTAGAGACAGAACCTGAACCCTCATTAGATGAAATTGCATCGGCAATAAAGAACTTGAAGAATGGTAAATCACCTGGATGTGATGAGATACCAGCTGAACTAATTAAAGCGGCATGAGAAGAAAGCATTATGTAAAAAGATATGGAAATATGGTATATGACCAAAAGATTGAAAGAGAACTATCTTCATTCCAATACCAAACAGGGCAACCTGAAATTATGCACCAACTATAGAACTGTTGCCCTGATCAGTCATGCAAGTAAAATTCTACTAAAAATCATAATGGGAAACTTCGTAAGAAAATGAAAATGGAAGAAGACATTAACATGGTTCAAGCTGGATTTAGACAAGGAAGAGGAACAAGAGATCACATACTCAACATTCGTTTAATAATAGAGAAGTGCAGAGAAGTTAATATAAATCTATTCTCATATTTTGTGGACTATTCAAAGGCATTTGACTGTATACACCATCATAAACTTTGGGATATCACGAGGAATATTGGCTTTCCATCTCTTGTAATACAACTCATAAAAATGCTCTATCTAGACAAACAAGCAGCGGTTAGAATAGATGGCGAGACATCAGATTGGTTTGACAAATGTAATGAGAAATGTCAGAGATGATATAAACTGGGAGCAATATGATGCCCTAAATATCGGTGGTTATGACATATAAATTGAAACGAGAAAAAGAGTGTTGAAGTGCTGCATAGAACCTGTACTTTTGAATGTATGTGAAGCACGGACAATGAGCAGACAAGCTGAAAAACAGCTGATGGCTGTGGAAATGTGGTTTCTGAGGAAAATGCAAAGAATACCAAGGACAGGCAGAAAAACCAATGAACAAGTCCTTCAAGAAACAAATGAAGATCGTAAACTGATTAGAGACATTAGACGTAGACAATCAACATTTGTTTGGGCATGTTATGAGAAGAAATGAATTCGAGAACTTGGTGACGACTGGCAAGATCGACGGGAGGAGACCAAAAGGAAGACCAAGAATTGAATACCTGGATGGCTTGGCCACGTGGCATTGTCGAGACAGGAACACGGAGCTGATCCACGACTCTGGTGATCGAGTGAGATGGCAAAACATGACCGCCCACGCTTATCGGCATGGCACATGATGGATGGATGGATGGATGGATGGATGACATACCAGAAATTCGATATGCTGATGCTATTCACAAGACACAGAATGGTATAGAAAACCAAATAACCTCAACTCAGTTGAATAGTGAAAATCACAACTTATATCTTAACATAGCAAAAACAAAGATAATGCATGCAGATAAAACTAATATGGAGAAAGAAATATATGTTCATGAGGAAAAATTGGAGGTGGGGGAAAATTTCGAATATATTGGGTCGTTAATTACCAACAATGGTGACACAATGAAAGAAATGAGAGATCAGATCAACTAGTCAAAGAAGGAATAACAGAAGAACAACCTGATGTACCTGTCACACATCATCAAATCAATCTCAAAACCGCCAACACCAGCACACGCCGATTACCATTTTATAGATAGAACAGAACAAATCATTTTTCTACTCCTCAGAGCAGGACATAATCGATTACGCAACCTCATGTACACAAAATTCAAGACTGACGAATCAGCCATGTGCACTTGTGGACTGGGGTCGCAAACAGTAGATCATATATTCCATGATTACCTTAAATATGACATATCTAGATAAACCGTCTGGTCTAAAGAAACAACAGTGGAGGTTAATCTCTATGGACCACTGAGTGAACTAAACAAAACAGCAAAGTTCATACAAGAGATTACATTGCAGATATAGACAAATTTCAAGCGAACGAAAGAAAAAGAAGTCATTAACAGTCAAGGTGGCCGAAATAATAACAACGCTCTAATTTTAACAATTTCCGGTGGTCTGATGGCGGAATAGTGTGACGTATCGTTGATTTCTCTTTCAAAGACCAATGGCAACCGGCTGAGCGTAAAATTGCCTAGTAAAATCAATCTGGAGTTGGGGTTGATGACAACGTCCTGGAAAGGATATACGACATTTTTTTTTAAATTGGCAGGCACAAAAGCTAGATGACTGGGATCACTGATTTACTCGGTTAGATGACTGGGATCACTAATACACTCAGTTAGATGTCTGGGATCACCGATTCACTCAATTAGATGACTGGGATCACCGATTCACTCAATTAGATGACTAGGATAATCGATTCACTCAGCTAGATTACTAGGATCATCGATTCACTCAGTTACATGATTAGGATCATCGATTCACTCAGTTAGATGACTGTGTAGCATGATGGAACAGAATCCCCATTTCCAGTCCGACACATTTCATAAATATACTTTAAGTCTTAACGGGGACCATCCCAAATATAAGGGCTATTCTTAGATCGTATGTTCTAGAACGAGTTGGGGGAGGCGGCGGTATGCACTTGTCTTTTGATTGGTTCATAAGTAATGAGCCCACGCTATTCCTGGGCCATATTTTAAAATCTAATTAGTTTGAGCGGGGATCTCACCAGGAGCGGTCGCTAGAGTGATATGATGACCCAACAATGCCCGTAAAGATTCAATAATATATTGTTCTCTGGACAACAGGTACCACTTTAAAACATACTTTAATGTTGTGGCTAAACCTAATGTACGAATGAGAAGAATGTATGAGTATTTTATGAATAAAATGTGAAAGTGGAAAACCTAACTTCTGTGCGCCAGAATTCTGAATACTGCTTCTTCAACCTTGACACGTCTTTCACGCTGGATACTCCAAGTGCATATCAATCCCTTGTTGTGACTGGTTGCGTATGCTTGAGGAATGTAGTACACTCATGCAGATTCGCAAACCCAAACCCCTTGTGCATTCTACATGTCTAGGATGACTTATTCTTAAAATCAACTGTACCTTTGCTCTCGTGCGAGTTAACAAATGGCAGTCTGAATGGGAATGAGTGATGAAACATGTACAAGTTCCTTTGTAAAACGCAGAGAATGATGGAGTGAGTGAGTTGGTGATTTAATAAATAGCCTCTCACATTAGTAGAAAGAAAGATGCTTCAAATATCCATATGTAAACAGGACGGTGATGGTACGCCAGAATTGCTAAGTCCATGTGATGCCTGGTCGCTATAAGCTCAAGAGAATTACTATAATTTCTCTTTGAAGTATTACACTGTTACCTCTACTGTTGGATGGTTCATATAAACTAGTTCCTAAGAGAACCATAGGTGTGTGAACCCGTGTCTTAGTTGGCTGAATATAATGTATGACTCATGCAAATTTACAAGGACTAAACATGTTTTTCCACATATGTGCTTGGTGCATATGTGAACCATTGCTATGCAATTGAGCTTCTGTTACCTACTGTGGACATTACTCAGTGGGGAGAGAACACATGATGATGATAAAGATGATGTACCTGTGAGTCAGGTCTGTCTGAGAAAAGGGGTGAGGTCTGGCATTGCTGTGTGAATATGGAATAGGACATTCATGCACCAACATCACAGCCATAGGAATGGATGTCTGGTCTACTAATTTGGTGCATGCCATTAGTTAATACATAATGCATATTGCAGTTGTAAATGCCTATTTTCCATTTCCCTTCACAATGCCTGTCCCATGTTGCTATGTCACAATGATTGCTGTACTGTGTCTGGTCCTCCTTGTGCCCAGGTCTACTGTGGTTCAAACATGGTGGAACTTAGACCACATAAATGCTTGTAATTGTGTTAAGCTACCCTGTCTCAGCATATGGTCTTGTGATTACCACAGTACATCAGAGTGAAATTCACTACATCATCAACCTTAACCTTCCCCATCTCCATCTGTGTATATTAATGTATGATAACATCATCTTTTAACACATGTGAAGAGATGTTGTGCCATTCTATATATCAACAGAGAACAGGAGGATGGAGGAGAGGCATCCATATATCATCTGGGAAAACTAACCAGTGGTCCCAGAATCCAGAACCAACTCTCTACAAGTGAAATCTTCTAGAACCCACAATATGGGAATTTCCTAGAGACTTTCAGCTCAGCTCTCACACAGCTGGATATAAATAAGGGAGAAAAATAGTTCTGAAGACTCCAGTGATCATAATTATCAGAATCATCTGAGAATGAAAACAACAAGTCTGGTTGTTAACCCCATTCAGGACAACTTGTGAAATGACTGGTGCAATGGGTTGTTTAGCTAGGACTTATCTTAGTTAATCTCCAGCCTGGTGCTCACACAGTGTTTTCAGAATGAAGACTTGAGATAGACTGAGAAGGAAGAATGCTGGGACATATTTGTATCTTAGATCTTCCTCTACAGGAAAAGTAGAACAAAGTCCTAAGTGTCAACTTCATGAACAGTCAGAGTAAGTGAGATAGACTGAGAAGAATGCTGGGACATATTTGTATCTTAGATCTTCCTCTACAGGAAAAGTAGAACAAAATCCTAAGTCTCAACTTCATAAACAGTCAACTCACCAGTGGAAGACAAGGCTGTAGCTTTTCTTCAAACTGTGACAGTAGGGGATAATTAGTCAGACTTGGAAAATCATCATGGGGGAAAACTGCAACCTGAGCTGTCCAACACCCATCATAGGTGCTAAAAGGATTAAACAGACCAGTGGAGCAGAAGGTCTCTATGCTTGCCCCAGGTTATGGCTTACTTGGCTTTTCCCTCAGTAACAGTAGAGGAAAGGATAAAAGTCAATCATGTAGTGGTAATTGGAGAGGAGGAGTGGAGTAGTTGTTGGGTGGTGGAGTAAATAAGAAGTGTTGTATCTTGTTTATCAACCTGCATGTGTGACATATTTTATGCATTTTCTATGCAATCATTGAAATGTTGACATGACAGGAGATGAGGCAATGGTCACCACTCTACTTACCATCAACCCAATAAATTGTGTATTCAATGGACCAGTGTTTCAAGTACATGTCCCCAGTGAATTTCTTGTACAGTTGCTGTCAAGTGTTGTCTCTGGTGACTGTCTTAAGTGCTGTGGTTGGTTATACATATTGTGAAAAGTCCTGTATAGATGTTGTCAGGTATCTCATGATGTCTATCTTGTACACTTGTGGTGTAAACAATTCCTTGTGAATGTATGTTCCACTTGTGTCAAGAAACTGTCATGTAGATGTCCTGTCCAACAGATGTAATGTACAGTTATTGTTAAAGTTTGTTTGTCTGCAAAAATTGAAGGACTACCTGAACTGATATAGGTCATACTGACAAAATAAATAAGGTAGATCTAAATGTGACGGACGAATAGCACACTGGCAACATTATAATGAGAGAGATGGATCCTCAGTTGTACAGAGGCGAAGAGTCCAGATCTCCCTTGGGTCTTAGGGGAAACCTTTTACTTCTTTTATAAATTTCTGTGTAGATACATAGTGGTCTCACAGTGGGGGTTGAGCCAAAGAAAAATGTTCTCTAAAAAGGCTATTGCGGGAATGATTAGCTCATTTGAGTGACCTCTAGACAAAACGTGCTAAATCATATCCTTTATCTTGGTATTTATTATTCAAGATATATCTCCAGAGAACACTACTAACTAGGTCCTCTGGCAACTCAATCAAACATGTCACAGACTGGTATAACTGATTCACCCAGTTAGATGACTAGGATCACGGATTCACTCAGTTAGATAACTAGGATCATCGATTCGTCGATTTGTGTGGGTGGTGAGTGTGTGTGGGTTATGGGAAACGGGTGAGGGCAGTGGGTGTGGGTGGGGGATTTTGTGGGAGGGGATGGGTCGGTTGGTGGGGTATGTATGTGTCCCTGAGTGTGTGTGTGGATGGGTGTGTGTGTGTGTGTGTGGGGGGGGGTGATGTGTGGGTGGATGGGAGATGTGCCTCATAACATGGTAATTTGCATTGTTTATGTTTACAACATTCATTTGACAATGTTTTTTGTTTCTTCCTATGTGAATGTATAGTGCACTATTGGTGAACGAAAAATTAGTGATTGGAAGGGCCGAATGTAAGACGGGTCTGCGTCCCTTTTAAAATAATGTTGATTTGATTTGATTTGATTTTGATTTCTTCCTCTTCTTTGCGTTCATCCGGAGTGTTTTTTCAGATGTGATTGCGGTGTGTCTAAGTTATGCGCCCTTGGGCCGAAACCCGTAGGCCAACACATCCGACATTTAGCGTGCTTGTTTGACCAGGTAGCATTCCTGGTAGACTTTCACTTTTGCGGTACCGTGCACATCCCAGCTTGTCAAGTTGGAACGGTCGAATGTTTCACGATCAGCCCTCAAGGGAAGGCAGGGACAGTCCATGGCATTTTCCGCCATCCAGGGTGGCTTCCATAATTGCAGGGCCGACACATAGCGCCCTGGTGCTGGGCTCACCGAGGGAATCGTCACTTCCTGCTCATAGCTGCTGTAATTTCTCACTTCAATATATTGGGCATTTCGTTCGCCCCGGGCCGTTCCCGCACAAACCAGACAGATCTGTAGGCGGTATCCACTCAGCGAATTTTCGACACGGACATGTGCTTGTCGTTGTGCCCGTCAGAGGTGTTCCAGGCACGATGGACATTCGGAAAACTACCTAGTCAGAGCTGTTCCGAACAAGAGCGGCATTCGGAAACTAGGTAGTCAGAGCTGTTCCTAGCACGAGAGACATTCGGACGAGACATTTCACTCGGACGTAAATGCGTAGTGCCAATTTTTCTGTTGCCACCCGTAGGACGACACTTCCGGCTTCGGTGGGCATTTTTTAAATGAGGTTAGCCTTCCTCGGGTTTCAAGGCACGTTAGACTTATTGTTGTAATGTCGCCCACATCTCAGCTGGTCAAGATAGAACGTCAACGACATCACGGTCAGCCCTCAAGGGAAGGCAGGGGCAGACCATGGGCATTCCCTCGCTATCCAAGGAGGCTTCCATAATTGCAGAGCCGGCACATATTGCTCTGAGACTGGGCTCACCCTAGGAGTTGCCTCGTCCTGCTCATGGCTGCTTTAGTTCCTCGCTTCCATGTGTTGGGCATCTCGCTTGCCACTGGTCGCTCAAGCACACACCAGGAACGGTCAGTCTGCGGGCGACATCCACTAGGTAAGCTTTCGCTTCGGACTTCGGACTACGCAATGGATTCGCTAGCCGTGACGTTCCATTTCGTGTTATTGAGACGTTTTTCCACCTTTGTCTACACTCTCTATGAGTTAGATACAGTTTTCGTAACCATTTCATTCGACTGGGGCACTTCTTCAACCTTTTAGTACTCGCTCACGAGGTAGGCTACATGTCCTGCCGGCTCAGCACCTTACCTCCGTACAGCAGTGAGCGAGAAAAGGCCAGGCCCTCTCATCCGGGGATCCCTCATATCCCCCAGCTGAGAGCCTTCGGACAAGTATCTGAACTGGGCATGTAGCGTGCTCAGTATCTCACCTCCATTTTTCCGTAGGTGCGTATCGGCCTAGCTCTCTCATCCAAGGGTAGTAGCTTAGAGGCGTTCAGCTACATCTCTCAGATGGAGGCCTTTGTGTAAGTGTCTGGACCAAGTTTGTGGCTTCGTGCGCCTGAGTTTAAATTTTGACTGCTATCCTCAGTCTACCTGCAGAGCAGCAGGTTGTGTCTCTCTTAGTCTGGTCCCTATCCCAAGAGCTGTCCAATATGTAGTTTATATCCATTGGCACAGCGCTTTGGGTCAGTGGGACACTCAAGCTCCCCCACCGCGGCAAGGTGGAGACACATCAGGGGAGTGATTTTGATTTGATTCACTGAGTTCTGAAGCTCTGTTGACTCCAGGTGAAAATGGCAGTACTACCAGTAAACAAGGGGGAAGCATTGAGGAACCAATACATGCATTTACTCAAGAATAAGTTGTTGAGCAGTCACTTCGGTTAGATTCATTGTGGAATAATATATACACACACACACACACACAGATTCACACAAACACACAAGTCGCCCGTCCCCCGCACTCACAACATACACTCACGAGTGTGAGTGTGTGTGTGTGTGTGTGTGTGTGTGTGTGTGTGTGTGTGTGTGTGTGTGTGTGTGTGTGTGTGTGTTATTCTCAAATGAATCTAGTGTATACAATCTCGCCTGTCGCACCAGTAATCATGGGTTCGATCCAGATCGGGGTGAATGTGAATTTTTTGAAATTGATCTGGGTTTCGAGGTCGACCCAGTCTAGAATAGGTACTAGGAAATGTGTGGGTGGGGGGAGGGGTAAAGGTGGCCGGTGTGATAATGACCATATCACCCAGCTAGTACCGATCGCCGTAAAAAAAAAGTGTAGGCCTAGCACCATATGAATTATGCACGTCATGGCGTGCAGACAGGTTCCTGTACTTATTATTCTTATATTGGGGTTATTTTTAATGACTGTGCAGTGTTTGAAAATATTGCCGGTCCAAGTTTTGTATTCACGCTCTGTAAAGGTCATGCAACATAAAAGGTAAATACAAAATTTGGACCAGCAATATTTTCAAACACTGCACAGTCAGTACAAAACACGCATATATCGCAATCGGTGGATGATGTGGTCAGTATCAATTCATCCGCCTTTACTTCCAAAAGCATTTCCTGGTAGCCATTTAATGCTGGATGGATACCAGTCTCTGAACGGTATCAGCGGATATGACATTTCATCATCAAAACTCAAGTCATCCCCCTGCTCTCTAATCTAGTGTGCAGTTATGTCCCTTTAGTTGCTAAAAGAGTTTCTGAAAAACATATGTAATTGTGAATGTGTGGCAAACAAAGATGATAGTGTGAACCCACATCATTATTTGAGACCTCTTCATATCGAAAAAGGCTAGGCATAGTATCGTTATACAGAATGGTTTCCTGCATGTACTGATTTAATCAATTCCGAGATCTCAGGAATTGACCAGGTGTGTTGGAAATTTGAGAGATCCTGCGCGCAGGCCATCCTAATCCGGGTCACCCATTTTAGTGCATTCTCTATCGGATTATGTTAATAGAAATGGTTCTGTGTTTAATAATAGTAACGAGACCATCTCGTCCTGATATTGTTTTAGCATCCTTCTTCTCCATCGTATTCTTGTTAATATTATTATTTTTAATCTGCTGCTGCTTCTCTTTTTCCTCCGTCTCTCCTCCTCCTCCTCCAATCCCTTCTTCTTCCTCCTCTCGTCTTATTTTTATTATTAGTATAATTATTGTTCTTTTTCTTCTTCTTCCTCTTCTCATCCACATCCTCTCTTTCTCCATATCTACACTTCTAAACAGTTCAGTAGTACAACATATATTGTTTAGGTCATCGAATTTCGTGTAATGTTGTGACCTTCCTTTTCGTAGTACTTTATCAGTAAATAGTAAATATTCAGATCCATACTGAACTGGGCATTTGCGGTTATTTTCATTGATTGTGATGGTAATGGGTAGTTTTGGTGGCTAGAAGATGACATGTCGGTCTGGTAGTCATGGTTTTGATAGGAATCGGCGCAAATTCGAATGTTTAATCTTGACCTGGGCTTCGAGGTTACCCCTTGCTTACAAGTGGGAAGTCAAGGCCAATAGAGTGATACTGACTACATGACCCACCGAGTTCCCATTGGTCTATATCAATATGAGTCTAGCACCATATGTCCAAAAGAGGGCGCGTTATTGAAATCGATGAGGGCTTGGGTTGCTTATGTCATGAGCGCTGTTGGACGAGGTTTCGACGCCTGTGTTCGTTGTACGCTAAGTGAGGGAAAGATGGCCACCTAATCCTCCGTACATCCAGGCTACAAAATGTAGCGGCCCTAACATGCCTCAGGCCTGTTGCAGGTTCCTGCTTGGAGTTTTATTTTTTTTTTTGCAGCATATGCGCAAAGCGCCTAAAGGAATCCTTTACTTGCTTGCTTGCTTACTTATGATGTTGATGGAAATGACAAGTCGTAGTGGCTGTTGTATAGTGTCCAGGGGTGTAGCGGCCAGCTCTCTGCCTCCTGCCGTGACGGTCCTTTCGGGCTCCGACATTCAGTTCAAGAGTTAATTTTATTTTTCAGAAACCGCCCAGGGATCGTGGCAGGAGCTTGGAAGTTGGTGCTACGTGCAACACTCTGGGCAGGCAGCTAACCACTCGGCAGAAAGAGAGAGAGAGAGAGAGAGAGAGAGAGAGAGAGAGAGAGAGAGAGAGAGAGAGCGAGAGAGAGAGAGAGAGAGAGAGAGAGAGAGAGAGAGAGAGAGAGAGAGAGAGAGAGAGAGAGAGAGAGAGAGAGAGACCGAGCCGTGTTGGATAAAGCTGAAGTCGATCTTCTTGCCTGAAATCCCAGTTATAACTTTTAACAGTTGTCGCATTTTTTTAAATAATGGCTCGCGGTTCCCAGAGGGGCCACATCCGCCCCATTAGGTCCCCACGTCACTGTGTGTCAGGTTATCATCCTAGCCACTGGCCAGATTAATCGCAGATACAACACTTTGATCTTAGCCAAAAGGTCGATTAACATTCGTGTAAATCCATTTTTTATGTAATGACAATGATGAACATTTATTGACAAATATGAGAGGAAAAAGGAATAAACTACATACATAAATAAACACTATCTATTCTTAGATTCCATATTTATCTATTTCATAAAAGAAATCTGTTTTCGCATTGGCAATGTTTACCATTTTCAGACATCCATCATATTTTCTTCTTGGGCGTCCTCTTGGTCTCGTCGCGGATGATCTTCGATGTAGAGCCAGTGCTGGTAGTTGATGGTGTTGCATTCTCACGAGATGGCAAACCACTTGACCTTCTGTCTTTCAATAAATCTGGCACAAGGTGTTGATCCCACTGTCTGATAACAACATTTCTTACTCGGTCTAGGATTGGTGGGCAGCTGGCAGCTCTCCTCAGGCATCTCGTCTCACAGGTGTTGATTTTGCTTAAGTGTGATTTGAATAAAGTCCAAGTTTGAGATTGGTTTCATAGGGTAGGGTTTGTGTGAATATGATGTTTATTATCTGTCGTTTTGCAGACACGGGTATATTATCAGTATGGGTTATATTTGATATGTAGAGATAAGGGACACAATTCAAACTGTCATTATCTCAAGTACATACAACTGCAGGTTACACTTCGTCCTGAGTTAAAGAATTCCTGTTGTCCTAAATACTATTGTTTTATTGGTTGGCTTAAAACGGTGTCACCAGTTAATGATTTTCCGATAGTAAAACAATATTTTGTGCCCCTCATTGGGACATTTGCTTTCAAGCAAACCACCCCAGCAGTCCTACCTTTGGCTCCTTTCACGTCTTCGCAATATTATATATTTCTGTTTGTAATTCTCTTCACCATGTGTATTTAGGTCTACCGTTATTTCGTTTGTCTTATGGATTCCAGACAAAAGAATCTCTTGTTATAGTGTCCTCATGAGAGTGATAGAAGGCAGAATGTTAGACGGACCTGCGTGCCCAATTCTAAACCCTTTGAAAATAAAGTCTGTTCGTTCGTTCGTTCAGTGTGTGCCCTATCCTCTCTCTCTCTCTCTCTCTCTCTCTCTCTCTCTCTCTCTCTCTCTCTCTCTCTCTCTCTCTCTCTCTCTCTCTCTCTCTCTCACTCGCTCTCTCTGTATATATATATATATATATATATATATATATATATATATATATATATATATGTGTGTGTGTGTGTGTGTGTGTGTGTGTGTGACAAATATAATTACCAGCTGAAAGTCAGCAATCTTAAGCCCATTCAAAGTACTGTCATAAGAACCGTGTACACTTCTCTCGGCGCTTCCCATATTGTTGGGATAATTTCAGGAAGGCCACTTTGTTAATGGACTACATTGTGGCCGTGGCGCTCAGCTAGTCTTTTCGTGGCTCAGATCTGGTCTCTTTCAGTGGCATTTTCAGCTTGAGAAGCAGCCAAAAATCGCAAGGAGCTCTGTGGCGGGAATAGGGAGCCTGACGAACCATCAGCAGCAATTCTACAAAGGGCTTAGCTTGAGTTGGTTGAGGGCCTACGCTGCATTGAGAGATGAAAGACACACAAAAAAAGTAGAGGAAGAGATCACATGTCCAGTACGCTTCATCGGGTGTGAAAGGTCCTTAACTTAGTTTACTGAATACAGTATGTCACGAATACACAGAATTCGTCCAACTCACGGCAGGCTGTCGGTAAATGGATGATTGATTATTTCAAGAAAGTTGACGACTGAAGCTGACAAGTATGCAAAAAGAAATTACTCTGCTAATCATCATCATGCGCCATGCCAATATGCGTGGGCGGTCATGATTCGTTGTCTCAGTCTGTCACAGAATGCCGCGAATTTCACCAGAATGCTTTCCTGCATGAATGTATTCAATAGGAGAGGAAGGAAAAACTAGTAGAATAAAATAACGCTTCTCAGCGGCTATCCATATATGACACCAAATCGCCCGCCATTGTACAAGACCACCCTCTAGCCATGACGTAAGATTGCACACGAAGACGGTAAATAATCAAAACGATCACGGCTGCTTTCTGTGTGGGAACAATCTTTAATTTGACGCCAGTGTTGGTCACCCGCGATCACAGGCTAGAATTTTACAATCGCACATTTAACACGCTTGACGTTCCTCACCGGAAGTGAGTGACGCAATTAGAAACCCCTGCTTGATAAGAATTTTTTACATCAATATATTGTTAGACGGACTGGAGCCTTCACGATGGTAACATGCCTGTCCAGCGAAGCAAAAGGCGTGAATGGTGTAAGGTATTAGACGGGAAATGAAACTATACAGACAGGCAGACGTAAGACTGACCCGCGGCTGGAAACTACAACAGCAATGTGTGAATTGAAGTAAACGCAGAGTGAGATAGTAAAAGGCGACAAAGAGATAAGAAGCGGTATATATGCTAGGCGATCCTGATGTTCAAATTAGATCTCCATCATTCGCAACTGCGAGCACTATCAAGAAAAAGTCACCCAAACAGTTCAAGAAGCCATTAGGGGGGAGGAAAATGCCACGTCGCAAGACCAACACCAAGTGACACTAGACACACAAGATGTGCAGCGTGGGAGCCACCAAAATCGTAAAGAAGACGAGAGGAGAGAATCTGCCGGCGAGCTGCAACAAAGGACAAGAACCTCAAGTAACCACAGATGAAGCTACCACGAGGAAGATCGACGACAACCAACTGCAGCCAAGAGCCAAGACAGCTGAGAAGAAGAGTGAGGAGAAAGACACTAGAGTCGTAAACACCGACTCACAGGCGAACAGATGAGTTGTCAAACGTATCCAAGATGAACAGATCTTGAAGCAGCTGCAAAAGGAGAATCTCCACATCCGAATCATGAAGGCGGAGCATATCCTTGCGTACTCCAAGATCCTTACTACACTAGCGGTGGTGACAACTGAGGGCAGTGAGATACCACACCAGGTACAGATAAACAAGAAAGCACAACAGCATGATGGATTCATTCCAAGAATCAATCAATGCTCAAGATACCCGAGAACCGGCCACAGTAGAACAACATGTTGTAGTGAGCCAGAGATCTGCTGATACTGCGCCGAGCATCATACATTTAAGGAATGTTCGTTGGCCAAACTGGACAAGGACTTCCGAGTGTCCAACAACAACAAAAAATGTGCCAACTGCCGTGGTAAGCATGGAGCAAGAAACCTGGGCTGTCCGTACCTCCAAAGACACAGCGACGTCTTAAAGATCGCCATTGCCACAAAGATACAATATAAGGAAGCAATGCGGAGGTGCCAGACAGCCACGTGCATCTCACAAGCTGAAAGCTCTCAACGGCAACGCCAAATTGACGAGCTAAAGAAACAAATCAAATACTGTTAAACACCGGCACCAACCAACGACAACGAGAAACTGCTGTCTGTCTTGAGGGAAATCCAACAAAACATCAAGCAAGAGGTGGAGTGCATGGCCTTGATCAAGAAGGAGAACGAACGAGTAAATCCTACAAACCATTAGATCAGAGAGAGAGAGAGAGAGAGAGAGAGAGAGAGAGAGAGTGAGGGAGAGAGAGAGAGAGAGAGAGAGAGAGAGAGAGAGAGAGAGAGAGAGAGAGAGAGAGAGAGAGAGAGAGAGAGAGAGAGAGAGAACTGCTATAAGCCGAAAAGGAACTAATCCAAAATAAACCAGCAGAAGCTATGAAAAAAACCAATGAGAAACCGCAAACTGAAGCCAAACCAGAAACCGACCTGGAGTGGCAAGCTACAGCCAGCAGCCCAACCACGATGTCTAAGAAATTCAAGGGGCAATCAATATCCTGCCAGACCTATGAAGAAGACCCTGATGTGTTCTATGATGAAGACTGCCAAGAGTGGTCCCGGTGGGTCCCAACACTGACCACGGAGGAACCTATCGAGAGGTGCGGAAAATTCGACAGGCAAAAGCAACGCAAGGAAAATAACGAAGCCATCGAAAAATCATTATATGCCTATTTTGAATTTGCATACTTTGAGGTTGACATACGTAGTTTTTATTTGATGTTTAAGATGCAAATTGTTATATAGTAACTAACCAGGGAATAGGGTGTTGTGCTATTTTGTTCTTACGCGCATCGGATATTGGCATATTGTCTATTGATTGTTTGAAGCAGAGGTGTAGCGGTGCAAACATGACCCACAATGGGTATCGCGTGTATGTTATGCTTAGCCCTTTCAGTGCGTGGTGAACGAGCGTTCATCGTAACTCACTTAGGCCTAGCACAGCGATTAATCACTGCCACTTAAGCACGGCAATCAGATACTCTTGTAATAACACTACTGACCAGTTGATCTGCTGAAACATCTTGTGTGATCGAGCGGCTGCAAAAGAACCGGGGTGTCTGAATTAGTGACATGGACTTAGGACATTTCATACCTCATGACGGGACAATACAAGGGATGGCATAAGTTGTAACTACAGGCGTGTTAGACGATGTAAAGCTCATCCCCGACTAGACAGTAGGAGAAAGATATAGAGGGAGAAAGAGGAGAGTGAACTCAGTAATGATGGAAGAGAGACACTGCCAGACTTTTCAATGTGGGTGTGTATATTGGGGTAATAGATTGTATGCATTACCGAGGATTGTACTGATATAGAACCAATGTATACACATTCTTGATTATGTCTTCCAAGCTCTCACCATGTGGTGTCAGGATGGAACACTGTTCCGAACACCGACCGGCTGTGTTTATCTGACCATAGCTGTCCATAGCGGACAATAGGTGACTCCTATTAAAAGGGAGGCAGATCATGTAACCCGGCCACAGATCCAGACAGGTTACAAGTAAATTTACGGTTACGTAATGCTTTTCATCACAACATACATGTGTTTTTTGTAATGCATAAACCTCTACAGTTTCACTATCATCATCTTGATAACCATCGTATGTTCAATGATTAACGATAGACAATAAAAGTTGATAAATTTTGTTTTAATTCATAGTTATCTGTTATTTTGAAATTGCGCATATACGTGAGTGTGTGTACATTGGTGAAGGATACATTACACACCAGAGAGGGGTAATTTATCAGAGGGGATATACTGCACTGCCGAGTAGTCCATTTGTAGACTTAAACCTAGACATCTAATCTTCTGCTTCCCACTCCTTGGAGGGATATCAAGACCAGCTAATTTCCCCTTTGTTTAACGAGCTATTTGCAGCTGTACTCTTAGATATTCATGGACTGAATCTCTATTTCAGCCGTATAGATTTAGTTCCGAGTCAATTTCTGACAAACTGGGGTTGCTCGCCAGTGATAGTACATAACCAGGCGGTAGCGAAACCCCCCCCCCCCCCCCCCCACTTCTGACAAATTGGTTGCCTGTCCGGGATCAACAATTGTCACTTCTTATACACTCGATCACCAGAGTCGTGAATCAGCTCTGCGTTCTTGTCTCGACCATGGCACGTGGCCAAGCCTTCCATATATTTACTTCTCTGCCTTCGCCTTGTTTGTTTCCTCTCAATCTTGCCAGTTGTCACCAAGTTCACCAATTTATTTCTTCTCATAGCGTGTCCTAAACATTTTGACTGTCAACGCCTAATTTCTCTAATCAGTTTTCGGTTTTCATTTGTTTCTTATAGGACTTAGTCATTTATTTTTCTGTCTGCCCATGGTATTCTTTACGTTTTCCTCAGAAACAACATTTCTGCTAATATGAAGTAACAAACAAATCTATTTAGATTCTTCCCTCTCTCACTCAGTGGGGCGGTGAAGTTGATATATTGGTATTATCTGTGGCGCAACACATCATGAATAACTAATCAATCCTCTAGAGAGAGGGAATTCAGTGATTAAACATATTTATTTTTACAAAGCCAGGGATGTTCCGCAACTGTTATCCCGTTTTATATTAAGAATTGTTAATTTTTCAGCGAATGTTAACGCGCCTTTTTCAAGACCACTTCACTTGTCATTTCCTGTAAGTGATCTTTGTAGATTACAGACACTTCTAGCACGATCTAATTGTCTATAGGCGGATATCTTTGAGTGACAGACCCAGAATCACTGGTGGTGTTGCGTTGAGTGTGCTCCCTTAACTTACAACTACGTCATACATGATCATATACCCGGAAACCACCGACTGTTTGCGTAATTGTGAGATGCATGGTGCCCCAAACTTTTTACCCACACAAGGATTTAATAATGCTTCCGGTTAATTGATTATTGGTTTAAAAAATACGGTATGTCCTTTGACAGGAAGTTGCAGTCAACCCCAATTTTAATGGCCCGCTTGTGACTTACTAAGCAATATTACGTTCAATAGTTTGTAATCGCTTTCTGAACGTACGTTCAACATTTTCGCCCAAATGACTAGTGTGAAAATCACCCCACTACCCCATCTTCATTATGAAAGTAAAAGCGCTAGCGCGTGAAACCTCTCGGCAACACATTTGTAACATGCATCATGTCTTTATGCAGTTTGTTTGTATTATGTTATGTACTGCTCCACTGCAGAGTGATAAGATTTTGTTACATCTAAAGAAGGGGAAAGGGCCGCTTCGATATTTACTTAACATAAAAAAAACAAATCGAGACTTCCGAGATAACTGTGTATCTCGTAGAGGTTCCCTCCCTGAGTGCAACTCCAAAATTGATTGACATTAAGTGGGAAAATGCCACTTTTGAAATGTGGGTCGCCAAAAACTTAAATATTTCATTGGCTTAAATACCGGAAGAAGATCCCTCATTATGAATGACAACACCCCTTGAAGAAGAAAGTCGTTTCGGAAAAAACATTTCTCTAAATTTGGGCTGAGCTATTCTACTGACCATTAAACCGGACAACAATGAATATAAATACAGGGTCTTTTAGACTGTTCAAAGCAAACTAACTGCAAAGTTTCGACTGTTCAAACAAGCTCTTTGCGAGGTTGCCACCGAAAGTACAGATCAACAATAAGAAAAAGGTTAATACATAGCCTTCATTTTTAAAACAAGACGTAGGACCACCGGCTAGTAGACACGGTGTTTATTGCAGACGTTATCAGCTCTCCCATTGCCAAAAGAGACACCAGCTTCAAGAATCATTAGAACAACTTGTTTCCATATTTATAATGGTAAGTTATAGCCAGTGTACATCTAGATTCTGCCTACCTGCCTGTTAAAAAAAAAAAAATTAAATTTATTTAATTAACAAAAATACACAACGGGGAAATTACGCTAGAGCCTGTTTTAACCTTAAGTTGAGGTTAGCACGGCTAAATGGATACGACCACTAGTTCTTAAACATCCTGTGTGCTGATATCAAGGTAGCGGGTTCAACCCTTACACCGGTTAGTTCGACTAATATATTGTCTTCTCGTCCTTGACTTGGGGACGTAAATTGCAAGTGTCTCTGAAGTTGGAGTGGATACGCCTGATGGTGAGAGACACTGGTAATAGCAAAAGCTAATCCACATGCTTGTGTCAGGTCTTAGTCAGATATGACTGAGCTACCGTATAACAGTAGACGGTACTACCTGCTTTCTGTTAGCGCCAACGTTGGGCGGCGCTTACCAAACCCGACACCCCACATTGTGCCAACGGCTTCGGGCGGAAGAGCGCAATTGGGAGGGTACAAGCCTTACCCTGGTGCGAGGAAATGCAACCTAAAGACAAAGTGTCTTGGCAGGGCAGACCAGGCACTAAGCCTTGGTTGGCGGCTGGTCTAGGATCGAAGCTCCGACAGGCGGACAATTAGAGCTTTGCTTTGCTGATCCGGCAGCTTCTGCAGCTTGTCTTGTTCCAGATGTAGAGGTGTTACCTTTCCTCTGGAGTGAACTAGGCAGGCCGAGAGAGGGATCATGCTGCATGGGCAACACATGATCTCTATATTTTAGCCCAGGCTTTGTGCTATGGAGAGGCAATAACTCCATCCCTTACAAACTATCCTCTGTCAAGACGGCAAGGTGCCAATGAAATGAATCCACATGCACAAATCAGTCAAGTGCACTAGAAATAGTAGGGCGGGTATGGACTACGTTTGAAAGGGTCTTGCATCTATCCGGGCAAGCTTTGTGTGGAGACTGTTCTCCAGACTGGGTACCAAAAGTATCTTCTCCATGAAGGTGAGTTGGAGAGCTCTCCTGTACCTCAAAGAGCTTAGAAACCAGCGGGTGTGCATGACCGGTGCTGAAACTGCACATCTGGGGAGTGGAATATTAGAATGTAACTGGGTCATGATTCAGCTCAGATGGAGTTAGGCCAAGGTTGGGAATGTCTCCTCCGCGGATTTGATGCCACCAAAGACAACTTCTTAAAGTGATGTTAAAAACATCTCTCGAGGTTTTGTCACACACTGAGACATAAAGTAAAACATCATAGAGAATACAGTTGGGTAAAACACTGGCGGAAAGAGGAAGAGGTAGACCAGCGACAACATTTATAAAATAATCTCTCTCTGATTTAACAATGAAAATATGGTTGAATTGAAAGAGAATGGCACAAGACAGACAACTGTGAAGCGATTGTTGTTGATGATTCCAGCGCTGCTGAGTTGTCTATTCGTGGTATTCCAGTGTCAACCTTTAGATCAGTGGTTTTCAACATGGCAGACTCAAATGGCTCCAGACACAATTACACAATATCCTGGTTTTGTATTGAGCATTTTGTTTGATGAAGCACAATTTTCTGGCATTCTGGTGTAGTGTATTAAGTGACAATTCTCTGACGTTTTAACTGTTTGTTTATTGTAATATGATTAATTTGGTGTGGTAATAAAATATTGGGAATATTAAAAAATTCACCTTCTGAGGCTGACAATTTTTGGAAAGGAGGGAATGACATTCTGACATATGGTGAAAGGGTGCATGGGCCAAAAAGGGTTGAGAACCACTGCTTTAGACAAATGCACGTCCTCTGTATCTATTCCAGTGACCATAAGAGGAGTAAAAGGTCGGGAAGCACTAAACGATCTCCAACAGAAGCTTCATGCGCTACCGACCCAAAGCCTGAAATATTTGATGAACTGAGATGGAATTAAACAGCCGTATGGACCGTGTGTCATCTAAGTACACAAGAGAAACAGAGAATATTAACGCTGTAGCCTACCAAGCGTATCGTAAGAGACAACTGAGGAAGGTTTGGGTATGACTGGCTCTTCATCAAGTAGAAAAAGGTCAATCTGCACAGAGTTTGTGTAGGTTGGTTAAGAGGCTATGCTCCAGTGGTAGATAAGAAGAAGAAGAAGAAGAAGAAGAAGAAGTAGAAGAAGAAGAAGAAGAAGAAGAAGAAGAAGAGAAGAAGAAGAAGAAGAAGAAGAAGAAGAAGAAGAAGAAAGAAGAAGAAGAAGAAGAAGAAGAAGAAGAAGAAGAAGAAGAAGAAGAAGAAGAATGGTAGGAGAAGAAGAAGAAGAAGAAGAAGAAGAAGAAGAAGAAGAAGAAGAAGAAGAAGAAGAAGAAGAAGAAGAAGAAGAAGAAGACGAAGAAGAAGAAGAAGAAGAAGAAGAAGAAGAAGAAGAAGAAGAAGAAGAAGAAGAAGAAGAAGAAGAAGAAGAAGAAGAAGAAGAAGAAGAAGAAGAAGAATGGGAGGAGAAGAAGAAGAAGAAGAAAGAAGAAGAAGAAGAAGAAGAAGAAGAAGAAGAAGAAGAAGACGAAGAAGAAGAAGAAGAAGAAGAAGAAGAAGAAGAAGAAGAAGAAGAAGAAGAAGAAGAAGAAGAAGAAGAAGAAGAAGAGAAGAAGAAGAAAGAAGAAGAAGAAGAAGAAGAAGAAGAATGGGAGGGAGAAGAAGAAGAAGAAGAAGAAGAAGAAGAAGAAGAAGAAGAAGAAGAAGAAGAAGAAGAAGAAGAAGAAGAAGAAGAAGAAGAAGAAGAAGAAAACATGGTATGCTAGAAGGAGCGTTCAAATCACCCCCTCCCCCCTACTTACTACGGCAGTGGTTCCGTAACCAATTTATGTGCCTCGGACCGACTTTGTTTATCTCGGCATTATCTTATCTTAATTTGATGTAGTTACAATATGCAGCGATAATAGCCAAGTGAGAACAGCCCAAATGTTTCCTATATCCCCCTTCTCCACCCCCCCCCCTTTATGACAGGGTTGTTTGATGGGCCAGATGATAATACACGAATGACAAAGTCGGAAGGGGGGTTCCCTTCTGAACACTGAGTAATATACCGTCTGTAAATATAGAATTCAGAGATATCCTCGGCTGGGGTACCAGCTATGTTTAGTTTTATTTTACAAGCAAATTGACATGTCTCTTAATCTGGACCAAAAAATACTCGAAGCCGTTTAAGTTGGTTTGTAAAAGGAACCATTTATTGTGAAGAACAAATTAAGTTTATTAATGTATTTTGCAAGCAATATTTGGCGACTTCTATTTCCTTTATAATTGTGTGTGTTTATAATCGACTGGTGCTATTTTTTATTTTAAATTTTAGATGATATGTTTTAGACGCTACCATCAGTCCAGTGCGCTATCAAATACTGTCATTAGTGACGTGAAGTGTTGGGGTCTTGCTTATACTTGACACTGATGTTTTAATTGAAATGATGTCTTTCTTTCTGCCTTTTCTTCGCAGTAAAACGCCTCATGGAAACAAGAAGACTCAACAAAAATAATTCTGTCAAATATGAAGAAATTCACAGACAAGTCAGAACATTATGTAAGGAGGCAAAAGAAGCATGGCTTGAGGAAAAGTGCTTAGAAATTGAAAGCCAACACAACAGTCAAAATACCAAATTAGTGCACAAACGAATTCAGGAACTTACTAATAAAAGAACAAGTACATCAACAGGGTGTCTAAAAACTGAAGATGGCAAAATCATAATAGAAAAAGACCAGATTCTACAGGTATGGACAGATTATGTGAAACACCTTTATGATGATAACAGAGACGAACAGTATGATATTAGATTTAATAATGAAGGACCGCCAATTTTGGAGATGGAGGTTCGAAATGTTCTTAAGCATATGAAAGCTGGCAAGGCCCCCGGTGCAGATAACATCACAACAGAAATGATTAAAGCTTTAGAAGAATTTGGAATAGATCAAGTCACCAGACTGCTGAACACATTATATGATACTGGAGATATACCTCCTGAATTATGTAACTCTATATTTATTGCAATCCCAAAGAAATCAGGAACCTTGGAATGTGATCAACATAGAACAATTAGTATAATGAGTCACATCACAAAGATTTTGCTAAGAATTATCATGCAAAGAATGAGGAAGAAGATACAACCTGAAATAGGGGAAGAACAATGCGGGTTTGTAGAAGGAAAGGGTACAGTAAATGCTGTGTATATGCTGCGAACAGTTATTGAACGTGCTATAGAAGTAAACAAGGATATACATCTTTGCTTTATTGACTATACAAAGGCTTTTGATAGCGTTAGACATGTCAGCATGGTGGATATGCTTGCAGATCTACAAATTGATGGGAAAGACATTAGACTTATAAAAAACATATATTGGAAACAACAAGCTGCAATAAGGATTGATAATGAAGTGGGACAGTATCAGCCAATTAAGAGAGGTGTTAGGCAGGGATGTGTGATGTCTCCAGATCTTTTTTCCCTGTACAGTGAAAATATTTTCAGAAATGTAGAGGATATAAATGGAATCAGCATTGGAGGACGAAACATCAATAACATTAGATATGCAGATGATACAGTATTAATTGCAGACAATGCGCAGGACCTGCAACAATTAGTAGATGCGGTTGTTGTACACAGTGAGCAACTGGGGTTAGAATTAAATTGTAAAAAGACTCAGGTTATGGTCGTCAGTAGGAAGGAAGAAGTGCCACAATGTAATATACAAGTAAATGGAAATATTCTTCAACAAGTGAATCGGTACAATTATCTTGGAACAGTTATAACATCTGATGGGAGATGCCTTGAAGAGATTAGAACAAGAATCGCCATGGCGAAAGTAGCCTTTAGCAAGATGAAAAACATTCTGACCAATAAAAAGATGTCAATTGAAACGAGAAAAAGAGTGTTGAGGGGATACATAGAGCCTGTTCTTTTGTATGGATGTGAAACTTGGACAATGAGCAGTCAAGCTGAAAAGCATCTGATGGCTGCAGAAATGTGGTTTCTGAGGAAAATGCAAAGAATACCATGGACAGACAGAAAAACCAATGACCAAGTACTACAGGAGACAAATGAACATCGTAGACTGATTAGAGAAATTAGACGTAGACAGTCAAAATTTTTTGGACATGTTATGAGAAGAAATGGGATTGGAGAACTTAGTGACAACTGGCAAGATCGAGGGGAACAGACCAAGAGGAAGACCGAGAGGAAAATACCTGGATGGCTTGGCCACATGGCATGGACGAGACAGGAACACTGAGCTGATCCACGACACTGGTGATCGAGTGAAATGGCGAGTCATGACCGCCCACGCTTTCCGGCATGGCACATGATTGATTGATTGAAAACGTACGAGATGTATGGTTCTAGCTGACGAGGCTAGGCCTTAGCTAGACTACTACGTTAGAGTGTCGCATGTAGAAATAACATTTATTAGAATCCCTAGAGTATATGTTAAACAATATAGTTTTACATTGTATTTAAAAGTATATAAACAATGCTGTTTGTGTTTTCAGATTTCAATCGGAAAGCAGGCCATCGTTGTAGTTTCTATTGCTGTTGCTGTCTTCGTCAATACAACAGCAAGTTTTGTCGTAAACTGTGAGGACCCACCCTATCTTCAGGTTCTTAAAAATGAAGTGCGTCCATTCTACACACTAACGAGTGACCCAAATACTAACCTTCATCAACAGGGACCGTGTTCTTATTCCGATGGTAAGTGGTGTTACGTTGTTGTTGTTGTTGTTGTTGTTGTATCACTCAATTCGACCTGAAGATTTAGGGATTGGTTGTGATTTAGTTCTATCCAGAAAAGCAAGCACCAAACACATTCCAAGCATATTCGTGAACTCTTCCTTGTTGTGTTTACACAATTGTTAATTATCCACCATCATTGTTTTGAATTTTTTCGACCCACTTGCAATCTTGTTGTAGCGCTGGATAGGCTTCATCAGCGCGGAGATGGTGTTCTAATCTCTCTTCGTTAGCCAGACTCGTGTTTGATTCTAGGATAGCCTCCAGGGAGGTTAGGACGGGTTTTGATCACTATGGCACCTTTGGATGTCTGCATACCGTGAGTCATTAGTAAAGGGAAGTAAGGAAAACAGGAGTAAGGGAAATTGATCCTTTAACATACTTTAATGTGTATTGGACAAACATATACCTATATGTTTAGACCAATAAGCACTCCCGGGGAAATGTCAGTATCATAACGATAGCCTTTACTTCCCAACACATTCCCTGGTAGCCATTTTAGGCTGGGTCGACCTCGAAGCGCAGATCAAATTTTAAAATCAGCCCCGATGAGGATTCGAACCAAGGACCACCGGTCTAGCCACAACGCTACCGCGACTTTCCATAAGTCGGTGCTGTGTTTATGTTTGGGTTTGGTACAGGATCACTTTCATTGCACACCGATATCTGCACGAGTGTTTCAGTCTCCCCTCATAGATCTCACAAGAGAATCTCGGCACAACGCGCCAACTCGCTAGCAATGGTGAGGATTCAAACATGTATATTCCGTAATCATACATTTGTTTTGTGGGTAGGTTTTCTTATTTTGAATTTTAGCATGAACGGCTTATTCAGCCTGTACTTTTCGACGTCTAAATGCCTTGGAATTTTATATGTGAATGGGGATTATGTGAGAAAGCGAAATATGGTCGCGCAGTCTTGCTAGCATGGTACATGATGCTGATGATAAGCTGTCGAGAGAGGAAGAACATGTGTGTCGTCAGCGAAAACAACGGTGTCAGATAGATTTTGATCGGTTAGAATACAATGAACGTTTGCTATACGTTTTTCTGTTATTTTTGTCATCCGATATCTCATTCTTTTCCAGTGTGTTATATGAGTAACGACCAATGTGTTACGGTTGTTCTTTATTATAGTGCGGTCACTAATTCTTACAGGAAACCAAATCGGAAAGCCCCGATGGCCAGTTTATACACTTGAACCATGGCACGCCGAAATGTCCACATGTCCATGGAGCTATCACATTGACGAAGATATTTCTGGATACAGGTTAGTATGCTCAACTGTTTAATTAAGTCAAATGGGGTCAAGCTAGATTAGAGTGCTATGCGGGGAGCCAAAACAAGAATAGTCCACCAACAGGGAACTGCTGTCGTCAGTTGCTGGGGAAGATACCGAGGAGAAAATCAGAGTATTTATGTACTAATAGTTCAGAATGACCTGTTGACTAATTGATGTGCACTTTGCCGTCTTCATAGACGATAGTTTGTAAAATGGAGTTGTACCTCTCCATCGTACAAAGGCTGGGCATAATTTAGAGACCACGTGTTGCTTTTGCAGTATGATTCCTCTCTCGACATGCCTAGTTTAATCCAGAGGAAATTAACACCTATACGTCTGGAACAAGGCGAGCTACAGAAGCTGCCAGATCAGCAAAACAATGCTGTAACTGTCCGCCTATAGGAGCTTCCATCCTAGACCAGTTGCTGACCAAGGCTTAGGTAACTGGTCTGCCCTGTCATGACATTTAGTCTTTAGGTTGCATTTCATCACACAAGGGTAAGTCTTGTACCCTCGCAATTACGCTCCTCCGCCCAAAGCCGTTAGGACAACGTGGGATGTCCGCTTTGGTGAGCGCCGTGTTGAATAACTAAATAACTATTAAACAGAAACGATAAAAGTTATCCCTTTTCACATACTTCTGTAGTAGGGATAGGACCTCAGCCAACTCACCCCAAGCCCACCTATCCTTAGCTATCCCATGCAGCGTCGCCCATGTCCCCCATACCATTCATTTCTGCACGATGAGAAGCCCTGCAAATCGTTTAGAAATAATTAGTAAGTATCAATTAGCACTGAAGTAAACTGTAGACATTAATATACAACACTAAAGAAATATATAATGTTTTCCTGTGATAACTCTACTTCTCTTCCCAGTGCATGTGTAGATATTCCTCTATTTCTTATGTCCTGTAAGATTCCAGACATAAGCCTTTCTAGTTATAATATCCCCAGGTGTTCTTGGTGTATGCCCTGTCCAGCGTCTTTTCTTCACTTCTTGATTCAGACAGCAACATCTGCACCGAGTGAATGAATATCTGTACGCTACAGAAATCCAATATATTGACATGTACCACACGTGCGGTAAAGATAATGTAGGTGAGCTGGAACTGAGGTGAGAGACCCTGGAAATCGTGCAGCGTATTTACACTTAGTAAAGGACCATTTAACGCGCCTTTACGTGCATCAGCCATTGAGATGCTAGGTCAATATTAATATAGAGCAAACGGCTGTCGATATGTGATGTGGTCAGTGTCACGCCAGCCGCCTTTACTTCCCAAGATATTCCTGGCACTCAGTTTAGGCTGGGTCAGCCTAATAGCCTACGTCAATTATTGTTTAAAATCCCAATTCCACCAGCTAAGGATCGAACCCACAGCCACCTGGTCGGTAGGCGAGGGTCTAGTTAATACATATGTGGTAAATATACTGTTGGTGAATTGAAAACGCAGTGGCAGGTCATGTATATTTTGAAGTGTATTTACACTTATTTACAGATATCCTTGTCGAATTACTACGGCTAGACTTATGTGGGGAGAACTGGAAGACGCAACAGGTCCAGATCATCGTCTGAGATGTTGGAGAGAACCCGGGTAAGTGTATTATCACCCTTTTTTATCAGGATCATCGCCACCATCATTTTATCATCGATTACCCGGGAAAGTTAACCCTGTCAACAAATGCCTGAAGAGTCGTATATGTCGGCCGAAAGGTGCAAATACCGCAGCTCTGCTGTAAACAAGTACAACGCAATTACGTCCAAAACAAACATTTTGGACGAACGAAGGAGAAGAAGAAGATTTCACCAATTATATATCCATTATATATCGCCAGGTCATTCCTCGTGAGAAATGGGTTTCTGTCAGTTGACAATGAATATCTAATACTTGTGCAGGAAATAGGGCCAACCTGGAACTAATCTCAGCCAACCCGTGTTTGCTGCTGAATCTGTGACCTGGTTGCACCATGATGTGCCTCTCCACAGCTGTGACACTGCAGTAACGATCTTGTATAATCAGCTTGTTGCTGAACTTGGAGATGGGGAAGGAGGCTCTTACAGTCCCCCATGGAGTTGGTGCTTGGGGGACCGTATGGGAAACATACTCTCTACACCAACCTTGCTCCGATGGATACACGCACTGGCGACCTTTATGACAGGAACAACAGAGACCACCAAGCTCTCAACGTTCACTCAAGGAGGGGTGAACGAGTATTTATTAATTAACTGGACGGTTAGACGTGTAATGAGGATGATCTGTTGACTGGCTAACTATGTCTCTCCCCTCGTTCCCCCAAACATTCTGCGCTTGAAACACAGCTGCTGGCGATTTGGAAGCAGACAGCATTGCATTGGTTTCCATACAAAGGTATGGGTGCCTGTCGTTCAGAAAGCAATGGCAAACACTGAACGTAAACTTGACAAGAAATCACAAACAAAAAATAATTGCTGGGTAGACTGCGACATCGTGTAAAGGATATGCAACTAACTTTTTTTGTTTAAATCTCAACAGATCCAGGCATCATCGCAGTGATGGCAAAATATGCAAGCATCTTCTACAGGACGTTCCTGTTGTGACCAGAACAGGATGCCGTAATGGAGTCAACGATTACGCCATTCAAAATATAACAATTACCGTCGGGTATACGTGCACCTTTGATGATTAGCTTCTACGTCTGCACGATGAGAAGCCCTGCTGGTCATCTGGAGATAATTAGTAGGTATCAACTAGCACTGAAAGTACCGGGAAGCAATAGAAATGAGAGTAAGATTTAGACAATAATATACGAAATTAAAGAAGTGTATACTGTTTTTCTTTGATAAATTTCCCAGTTTGTAAAATTAGTGGCACAGGAAAGAAGTAGAGTAGGAAGCGCTAGACATAAGTATACATACAAAAAACTAAACAAAGGTATACTTTTATTCCATTATAAATATCCCAGCTTGTAAGACGAGTGGCCAGGAAAGCAGTAAAAGTAAAAGAGGTTTCTCCCTTTTCTTCAGCATTCAAGACACCAAGTGGAGACAAAGCCCACATATCCGCTTGCCAAGCGCAGTCATGATATACTGGATGTTGGCTGATGTTTTTTTTTTTTTTAACGGTGTGAAATAGTCAGTCTCAGACCAAACCTCTTTGGTCGCCTTTTACAACATGATCAGAAGGTATACAAGGCTGCTATTCTTTACGTCCTCTTTGGGCCCCCGTAAGCATACGGGCGAAAACAGGAGGCACTAGACAAGAATATAGAGAAATATTGAACAAAAGTATATTTTTAAATATATTTTTATAAATCACCCTGTCTGTAAAACGAATGGCTCGTAAAGCAGTGAAAGATACAATACTAGACAATAATATAAATACGACTTAAGAAAGATAAACTGTGTCCTCCCTTCATAAATCTCCACTGTATGTACAAAATGTAGCGTAGAAAGCACGGGAAAACAGTAAAGATAAGAAAAAGCACTACATAACAGAAGAGTTTAAAGAAAGAAATGCTTTTCTCACATTATATTCTGTATAGTTCTTTAAGACTCAGTTTGTACCTACTAATGTAGAATCCATAGTACAGCTGAACCAGTGACATGAAGCTTATCGTGACTGCAATGAAACCTCGCTTTGCATATTTTTAATCTGTGACTGAGTTATTCATTAATGTGATCAAATGTATACTATTTCAAATTATTTTTGCATATATTATCAATTATTATCAATGTATATTTATTTATAAATATCGTTAACTGACTGCTTAAGAAAATGGTTGCATTAATCAGGAATGTTATTCCGAAATGATTTGTCTAGCGGACCAATACTTTTCTTTCACTTATTATCAATTAACTTTTATGTGTTCCAATATGTTTTTGCACTTCTTTATAAGCTCTTTATGTAGCTCTTTCCTGCGTTCTTATGTGTTAGGTTTGTTTAAATCTCTCACAGTATTTGCACAACACTGCCAACCCAGACATAGGTTTGTTTAAATCTCTCACAGTATTTGCATAACACTGCCAACCCAGACATAGGTTTGTTTAAATCTCACAATATTTGCATAACGCTGCCAACCCAGATATCACATCCATTATTTATTTTAATAATGATTGCCTATATGTACATACATTTTTTCTACTTCATTCTTAACTTCAAGTCATTAGCTTGTTACACGCATCTTTCTCATTTTCTTCTTATTTTTCTTCCTCATTATTCTTCGTACGCCTTCAGATGTCAACCGGAGGCTTCTGACATTTCTATACAGTTTTTCCTCAAGTGAAGCTCGTGTCGGCCAAAATAGTTTTCTCTTGTTCTAATACTGGATACCCTTGCCGTAAACATTCAGCTATCTTTTTATTAAAGCCTAACGTCCGTTCTGTTTGTCTCTTGGATATGCATGATGCAATCTTAACCATTCTGAGTTAACAGAAATGTGCATACACGACTATTTTATACACCACCATTTGAACACAACAATGAAAGTAATCCCTCCCGCCTGATTAGTTATAGTCCAATAAGCCTACAGTTCTAAAAGTAGTCTCATAACAGATACAGCTGTTGGGATGTGAACTGTTATGCTATCACATTGTCCATGTCATAATGATGTGATGTGCCTTGTTCTCTTCCTTGCCGTCTTTCTTTTCCAGAAAATTCTAGAAATGATCAAATACCAGTTTTATGTGAAGGCCTAACATTTCACACCACATTGGCAGTATCTGCTATGGGATTACCTTGACCTTTTACCCATTTTATGAGGGTGGATCGACCCTAGAGCCGTGCTTATGTTGAAGAAGAGCATCCAGCCAGCGCTGGGCATGGAACCTGGGCTCCTGTCTTGGCAAGCCAGTGCGCTAACCACTACACTACCATACATGAAATGAGTATTTAAACACACACACACATAATTATTAGCATCTTTATCATTAGTGGCGAGATTTACAGCAGTTTATCATAACTGATACCACAGTTTACGTGCTGGGTTGTTCATTCTACTTATGACAAACCGTTGACTTATCCAGGTTAACTCTTTCAGTCTCAAAAGATATCACAAGCTGTTCAATAACAATGACAACATAATCCCAAGTGTATTACATTCAATGGGACACATCGTAAAACACAAGCACATTGTCGGGTTACTGTAGAATGCTCTGACTAAACAAAAGATGTACAGTCACACAGGTTTATTGGTACACGTGACGAACAGCCAGTCACATATTAGACACCATTGAGACAGAAAGAGTTAAGGATCCATGCCTTTAGAACTGAGAGATGGGTAACCTAACCCACTTGGCCACGTCATCTAACTAGTGTTTACTCTTACATCATGGGTACACTTGCTTCTAACACACTCACAAGAAAAAAGCAAATAGAATTCATTTTATTATACTGATATTCATTTATTAGGTGAGGTATGCGGATTAAATGAGATTGTTCGCGATGCACATTTATGTCCGTCTTTAGCAAACTGAACTTGTTCATCTCATCCAATTGTTGTATAAAATATGGCAATATTAAATCAACACCTTTATTCAGGATGTACATTTTTGTAAGTCTTTGACAAAATTGTTCATCTCACCTAGTTCTCGTGTATAAAATATGATGATTTTACATAAATGCACAATCTATCAGCAAACTGAACCTGTTCATCTCACCCACTTCTTGTATAAAATATGGTGATCTAAAATCAGCTGGCGCCTTTCTTTGTTCGGCACATTTATTTCATTCTATGGCAAAATGAACTTTGTTGTTCCACTGAATTTTTAATAAAAAGAGTTAATGATGTTAAACTTATTTCATTTATAATCAACATCATTTCCCTGCGTCTTGCTTATTAAACTTCTTCTTCTTCTGCGTTCGTCCGGAGTTTTTTTTCCCCGGACGTGATTGCGTTGTGCCTGTTTACAGCAGAGCTGCGTTCTTGCGCCGTTAGGCCGATACATCCGACTTCTGCGGGCATTTGTTGACCGGGTTAACCTTCCCGGTACCTGTTCATCTCACCCACTTCTTGTATAAAATATGGTGATCTAAAATCAGCTGGCACCTTTCTTTGTTCGGCGCGACATTTATTTCATTCTATGGAAAAATGAACTTTTTCGTTTCACTGAATTTTTAATGAAAAGAGTTAATGATGTTAAGCTTATTCCATTTATAATCATCATCATTTCCCTGCGTCTTGCTTATTATACTAATGTCTCCTGTACATAGTTTTTTCCCCAATCTATTGCCGACTGAACATATCCATTCTACCCATTCTCTTGTTATAATTTTAAGATGACAGAGAAAGTTTCAATCGCCAGTTAAAACCTGGACCAACTTTGTATGCACTTGTGTGCAGTTATTTTTTTATGTTGATTACTATTTAAATGTTTTATTGTTGCTATGTGACGAAATGGTTGTCATAATTATAAAATATAATGCATGTTGGAATTATATTAATTATGTGATGCGAATAAAATGGAAATAATAAGTAGAAAGTCCTTCCCATGGAGTCCACAAAGTAAAGTAAATATAAGGAGATCTGAAACACACAAAGAGGAGAGTTAGAGATGGAGATGAATAATATGCGAAAGACATGGAAGGAACTACAAAATTGTAGTAAAGGATAGCCAAGTATGGCACGAGATGGTTGTGAGTATATACTTTATTGGAGATAAAAGAAGACGAGGCGTAGACTGTAATGCATATTCAATTAACAGTAATTGCAGTATTTCGTACTGTATGCTATTTACTGAGAATGATACATTTGTACATCACAGATTGTGTGGTAAATTTAATATCATCACTGAGAAGACGTTTCTGCTGGAGCTAATTACGTACTTAAAATTGTTGCTTTTTCTGTATATTGTTGATTCAGTTACTGTTCCATTATATACGTATATGTCAATGAAATAAAATGCACTTTAGCTGAAATTATGTTTGCTTCTGTGTGAACTGAATACATCCCCCCTCTGCTGTGTGTCCACCGTGACGAGGTAGAGGGGCTTGTGCGTCCCAATGACCCCAAGAGCTATGCCGACGGTAGCACAGCTACTGGTAGGGCCACCCATGTCGGACAGGTCAAGGGAGAGGGACCAGACGAAGACACACACAAACCTGCTGCCTTGTAGGTAGACTGGGGACAGTCAAAGGCTAGGGAAAGCACCCCAAATACATGCTTGTCGAAATCGGATGTACTGAGCCACAGGCTTGACAAAGCAGTGCAACGTAAAACCTGCTGCCTTGTAGGTAGACTGGGGACAGTCAAAGGCTAGGGAAAGCATCCCGAATAAATGCTTGTCGAAATCGGATGTACTGAGCCACAGGCTTGACAAAGCAGTGCAACGTAACTTAATTCATGATGTCACAAATCAAAATTAATCGATATGGTGCTAATCCCGTGAAGTCCCATCAGGCGGTGATAGTGCCGGGCCCCCTGCCTCGAGGGGGTCCACCCATGACTACTGGTGGTCACCTTCCCCTGTGCTGTGGAGTCAAGGCACAGAGGAGTAGGTTAAGAGCTATTGACCAAATACCCCGGACACTCAACATACTACAGTGGAATGCCGAAGGAGTTTACAAGAAGAAAGACTCCCTAACACAGCGTCTTCATAAAGATAGAATAGATGTGGCATGCATTCAAGAGACACACCTCAACGCCAATCACAAATTCTCAGTCAGAGGATATCAGGCCACACGTTTCGACCGCGAAGGACACAAAGGAGGAGTTGTAATACTTACACGAAATACAATACCTTGCAGCGAAATATCTGTGATCTCTGACAACCAAACGGAAATTATAGGTGTTGATATAATGATAAAGGACGTGAAAATAAGAATCTACAATCTGTATAGCCCAGTAGATAAGGACCTTACACTCTCAAACATGAAAATAACTGACACAAACTGCATTATTGTCGGAGACTTTAATAGCCGTTCAGAAAGATGGGGATACCCAGATACTGACAAAAGAGGAGATGAATTGGAGGACTGGGAAATAGACTTAAACCTCCATCTACTCAACAAAGCGGATGACACACCGAGCTTCTACTCCAGAAGATGGCTTACCACTTCTACTCCAGACTTAGCTTTCTGCACAGGAGACATCCTCCACAAAATCGATCGCCATGTGCTGGACCAATTAGCAGGTAGTGACCACAGACCAATCAAGCTTGAAATGAATATGGAGTATGTTCCACAGGAGCAAAAGCCCTTGCCCCGCTGGAATTACAAACGAGCAGATTGGGACAGATTTGCCATACTAACAGACAAATATTGTGAAAACATAAATACACGATATGGCAACATAAAGCAAATGGTGGAAAGCCTAAACAGAGCGATAATACAGGCAGCCACTGAGTCCATTCCAAGAGGAGCGAGGAAAAATTACAAACCATACTGGACTGAAGAACTACAAAGTTTGGAGGACAAAGTTGAAGATGCCAGGAAGACAGCAGAGAGAGAACAAACAATTGAAGCAAACATCTCTCTCAAAGCCATCTCAGCAAAATATAAAAGAACAGTAAATCAAACAACAAGAGATTGTTGGAGGGAAAAAACAGAAAACCTGAATTTTGACAGGGATGGAAACAAACTATGGAAACTAGTGAAAGCCATGAACAATGAAGGACCTAGAAACAAACAAATAACAATTAAACAAGGAAATGCCTTGCTTACAGGAAAAAAGGCTGCAAATGCACTAATGGAACACTATGCAAATGCAAACCACATTGATATTACAACCGAACAGAAGAAAGCAATCAAAGACAAACAGATACATCATAGAAATACAGAGACAGCAGCAGAATATATGATGGCAAATCTAACAATGGAAGAAATGGAACAGGCAATGAATACCCTAAAAAAGAAGAAATCACCAGGAAAGGATGGAATCACAAATGAAATGCTAATAGGACTAGGCACCATGGCAAAGAAGAAACTACTAGCAGTCCTAAATAACAGCTGGAAGAGAGGAATAGTCCCACAGGCATGGAAGGAAGCTATACTAATACCAGTCCCAAAGAAAGGAAAAGACCTGGAAGAACCAAATGGCTATCGACCTATCAGTCTACTTAGCTGTGTAGGAAAATTAATGGAACGCATTATCAATGGCAGGCTAACATGGCATCTGGAAGAAAACAAACTCTTAACACCACACCAAGCAGGATTCAGAAAGTACAGATCCACTGAAGATCAAATAACCTATATAGCTCAGGAAATAGAGGATGCCTTCCAAGAGAAAAAGCACACACTAGCCGTCTGGATAGATTTAGAAAAAGCATTTGATAAAGTATGGAAGGAAGGACTGAAAGTAAAACTGCAAAACATGCATGTTTGTGGAAAAATGTATAAATGGATCAGCCACTACCTTGAGAACAGAACTGCCAGGACAAAAGTACAAGGACAAACAAGCAAAATGATGCTGCTGGAGCAAGGTGTCCCCCAAGGAGGAGTTCTTTCACCAACATTATTCCTAGCATATATAAATGACATCACAGAAAATTTTCCAGCCAGAGTACACACATCCTCCTTTGCAGATGACCTAGCCATATGGACATCTGAAGAATATATTAGTACAGCTAACAGCAGAATACAGCAAGCCTTATTAGCGCTAGAGGACTGGTCAAAATCATGACTAGTGAAGATAAGTGAGGAGAAAACAACATGCACAGTGCTCTCCCTCTCAAATAAAACTCAGCAACCTAAGCTGGTATTGAATGGAAAAATATTGCGCCATGAAGAAAATCCAAACTATCTAGGAGTCACCTTTGATCGTCGCCTGACATGGAAGACACAGGTTGAGAAAAATCGAACAAGAGCAAGGCAGAGAATGGCAATCATGAAAAAGCTTGCTGGTACAACGTGGGGAGCAGATGAGAAAGTTCTCAAGAAGTTATATACTGGACGGGTGAGGCCAGTACTGGAATATGGCATTGCAGCTTGGGCAACAGCAGCTAAGTCAAACTTTAACAAAATAAGTAGAGTCCAAAACCAAGGAATGCGAATCATAACTGGAAGCCTGAAGACAACGCCTATTAATGAACTAGAAAAGATCACTTGTTTACAACCAATGCAGGATAGAAGAGATAGCAGAGCCCAGCAACAAGCAGAAAAATTTAGAAGATTGACAGACCACCCTATGTACAACAGATTTAATGGTTTTGGAAAGGGAAGACTGAAGCGTAGCAACTTTGTAGAAACTGCAAAACGAAGGATTAGGGCAGATCATCCTATACTTAACATATCAACAGTCAAGCCCATACACAATGCACACAAGTTCCCAGCTTGGAGACAGCAGCAACTGCCTGAGATGATAGAAAACATTCCTGGTATTGAGAAAAAGAACACTCAGCATGAAACCGAAAGAAGAGAAATAACCCTAAACTACATAAAAGAACATTACCCAAGCAGGAATTGGACCCATGCATATACAGATGGATCAGCCAAAAATTCAATAGAGAATGGAGGAGGAGGAATTCTCCTAAATTTAAAAGATGGAGTGAAAAAAACACATTCAATGGCAACTGGACTATTTTCAAGTAACTTCAAAGCGGAGGTAGAGGCTTTGAAAACTGCAGCAGAAATGCTCCTGATGGAGGAAAATAAAGAGAAGCAAATAGCTATCTTCACAGATGCAAAGTCAGCTGTCTCAATACTGAAGAGCAATAACAGCACAGAACTAACTGACCTAAGAGCAGTACTCCATGGTCTATGCCAGAAATCCAAAAAAGTTGTAATACAGTGGATCCCATCACATTGCAGTATACCTGGAAACGAAGAGGCTGACAGACTGGCAAAAGAGGGCGGACGACTACCACAGCCTGACATAGACATAACCTATAATGAGGCAAAGAGGTTGATAAAAAGCACTTATAGAACCAAATGGGAATCAGAGCATCCAGGCCACCAGAAGGATGATGCATATTACAAACTCGACCGAAGAGAACAAGTAGCAATCTTCAGACTCCGCACAGGACATAACAGGCTGAAATACCACTTGTTCAATAAACTAAAGATAGGAGATACCGATGAATGTAATTGTAGAACTGGAAAAATGACAGCAAAACATTTGCTGCAGGATTGCCCAACGTATGCAGAACAGAGAAAGATATTTTGGCCCACACCTGCTTCATTTGAGGACAAGCTCTATGGAGATATCAACAAGCTCAAGTTGACCGCAGCTTACTTTAACTACATACAGGTTGACATTTAAAGGTGCATGAAGACCCAGAGGCATGAAATGGAATATTGCTTGGATAGCAAATCCATTATGTGGAAAGTCCAAATCGAAAGCTCGCTGTGTGGGCTTCATAAAAGGTGGAAAAGTGTCCTAGTGGCACGAAATGGAATATTGCTTGGATAGCAAATCCATTACGTGGAAAGTCCGAATCAAAAGCCCATTGTGTGGGCTTCATAAAAGGTGGAAAAGTGTCCTAGTGGCATGAAATGGAATATTGCTTGGATAGCAAATCCATTACGTGGAAAGTCTGAATCAAAAGCCCACTGTGTGGGCTTCATAAAAGGTGGAAAAGTGTCCTAGTGGCACGAAATGGAATATTGCTTGGATAGCAAATCCATTACATGGAAAGTCCGAATCGAAAGCTCACTGTGTGGATGTCATCTGCAGACTGCATACTTCTGGTTTCCGGAAGAACAGCCTATGGTGAACGGAAGGCCCAATATACGGAAGTGAGGCTAAGCAGCCATGTGCAGGACGTGACGATTCCTTGGGTGAGCCCAGTACCAGAGCGCTATGTATCGGCTCTGCAAGTATGGAAGCCTCCTTGGATGGCGGGGAATGCCCATGGTCTGCCCCTGCCTTCCCTAGAGGGCTGACCAGGATCTTTGGCTGTTCTATACGGACCAGCTGGGATGGGGGATAACACCACAACAGTGAGAGTCAAACGTCCTAAGAAACCCCCGGGAAGGTTAACCCGGTCAACAAATGCCCGCAGAAGTCGGATGTGTCGGCCTAACGGCGCAAGAACGCAGCTCTGCTGTAAACAGGCACAACGCAATCACATCCGAAAAAAAAACTCCGGATGAACGAAGAAGAAGAAGAAGAATACATCATAATTCTGGTAGTCATAACATCTGATGGGGGTACCTTGAAGAAATTAGAACAAGAATCAGTACGGCAAAGATAACCTTTTGCAAGATGGAAAACATAATGACCAATAAACAGATGTCAATTGCAATAAGAAAAAAAGTGTTGAAGTGCTACATAGACCATACCCTTTTGTATGGAAGTGAAATGTGGACAATGAGTCGAAAAGCTGGAAAACATCTAATGGCAGTGGACATGTGGTTTCTGAGGAAAATGCAAAGAATACCTAAGGCAGACAGAAAAACCAATTAGTGAGTCCTAAAGGAAACAATTGAAAACTGTAAACTGATTAGAGAAATTAGACGTAGACAATAAAGAATTTTGGGCATGTTATGAGAATAAATAAACCGGAGAACCTGGTGAAAACTGGCAAAGTAACTAATGTCTGAGTCTGAGACAAAAAGCGTAACCTCTCAAAATTTAGAAGAAAAACATGCAAACAGAAACCTAGGTGAAACACCTTGAATGTCCAGTTGACATGAGAAGTAACATGTCGAGAATTAGTCCTCAGTATCAGGAGTCTATATAAGTTGAACATGAACTCACATTATTAACATCCAACTAAGCACCACTAACAATAGCAAAGACAGACATGTCACAGAGCCAATACAGTCATATGCAATTACAGTGGTATAACAGAACTACCCTGAAGCAGATGGTTGGGTTATGTAACAGGACTACCCATAAATGGTTGGTTCAGTCATATAACAGCAATACTCACTACATACAAACAGGTGAATCAGTCATATAACAGGAATACTCACTACATACAAACAGGTGATTCAGTCATGTAACAAGAATACTCACTACATACAAACAGGTGGTACAGTCATGTAACAGGAATACTCACTACATACAAACAGGTGGTACAGTCATATAACAGGAATACTCACTACATACTAACAGGTGGTTCAGTCACGTAACAGGAATACTCACTACATACAACCAGGTGATTCAATCATGTAACAGGAATACTCACTACATACAAACAGGTGATTCAGTCATATAACAGGAATACTCACTACATACAAACAGGTGGTTCAATCATGTAACAGGAATACTCACTACATACAAACAGGTGATTCAGTCATATAACAGGAATACTCACTACATACAAACAGGTGGTTCAATCATGTAACAGGAATACTCACTACATACAAACAGGTGATTCAGTCATGTAACAGGAATACTCACTACATACAAACAGGTGGCTCAATCATGTAACAGGAATACTCACTACATACAAACAGGTGGCTCAGTCATGTAACAGGACTACTCACTACATACAAACAGGTGGTTCAATCATGTAACAGGACTACTCACTAAATACAAACAGGTAGTTCAATCATGTAACAGGACTACTCACTACATACAAACAGGTGGTTCAGTCATGTAACAGGACTACTCACTACATACAAACAGGCGGTTCAGTCATGTAACATGACTACTCACTACATACAAACAAGTGGTTCAATCATGTAACAGGAATACTCACTACATACAAACAGGTGGTTCAGTCACGTAACAGGACTACTCACTACATACAAACAGATGGTTCAATCATGTAACAGGAATACTCACTACATACAAACAGGTGGTTCAGTCATGTAACAGGAATACTCACTACATACAAACAGGTGGTTCAATTATGTAACAGGAATACTTACTACATACAAACAGGTGGTTCAATCATGTAACAGGACTACTCACTACATACAAACAGGTGGTTCAGTCATGTAACAGGAATACTCACTACATACAAACAGGTGGTTCAGTCATGTAACATGAGTATCCACTACATTCAAACAGGTGGTTCAGTCATGTAACAGGAATACTTACTACATTCAAAAAGGTGGTTCAATCATGTAACAGGAATACTCACTACATACAAACAGGTGGTTCAGTCATGTAACAGGAATACTCACTACATTCAAACAGGTGGTTCAGTCATGTAACAAGGCTGCTTTCAAACAGTTGTGTCAGTCATGTAACAGGACTACCCCCAAACAACTGGTTAAGTCACGGAACAGGACTATCCGTAAACAGAACGGACATTAAGATACAGTGTAAACAGACGACGAGGCATAATATGCAGAGAATAGCATACACAACTAAAACTAGGCATACCAATATCTATTCTGAAGAGGCTATTATTACTATATACCGCTAAAATACAATATAATTTTCTAAAAAAGTCATACCGCCAAATTGACGAAGTGGCCACGGGGAGTCCCCTTGGTCCTATTCTTGCGGACATCTTCATGTCTCATTTAGAAGAAAAGAGATCCTCAGACATTAAAATCTTGGTCTTTTACCGTCGTTATGTGGACGATATACTAATTATCACCACGCACGAGCTACAAGCAACATCGTTCCAGACCATAATGAACATGGCGCATAAAAACATCTCTCTATCTATGGAACAGGAACACAACGAAGCGTTGCCGTTCCTAGATATTCTAACGAGACGTAGAGCAGACGGCACAATTCAAAGATAGGTGTACCGCAAAGATAAATACTTAAATTTTCAGGGCTTCACACCTGTCCAGTACAAACAGAGCTTAGTGCGGACCCTGTTTGACCGTGCTAGGAAGATATGCACCCAGGACTCGCTGACGGAGGAATTTGAAACTCTGAAGAACGTCTTAAACCTGAGTGGGTACTCCACAGGATTTATAAAGCGCCGCTGCCAACAGTCCAAACCAAAACCAGATGAAACTACAGTCCTTAAACTCAAGATATAGGTGGGCCATGCTATACGTCGCCTCGGTATACGTCATTTCGCTATAACGTCGTTGTCACATAGGGGACTAACTTCACTTTATGTCGCTACGTTTCTCCATAACGTCGTTTTGAGGCTGGCGATCGGGCTGTTGATATCGGTAAAGTCCATGGTTTACATCCAATGACGGTAAGGACAATTCATGCAGGTGCTGACAAAATCAAAGAAGGTGCTAAAAACGTAACTCCTTTGAGTGCTTCCAAGATCACTTGTACCAGAAGTATTCTTATGGAGAACATGGAAGCACAATTGGCCGTCTGGATTGGAGACCAGAGCCAACGGAATATGCCTGTGAGCAAGATGGTTATCCAAGAGAAAGCAAAGTCTCTCTATGAAGATCTAGCTAAGAAAGCGGGTGAGAGCAGTACTTGTAGTGCCGATGATAGTTTTAGAGCGAGTCGTGGTTGGGTTGAGCGCTCTAAGAAACGTTCACACCTGCACAACATTCAGACATCAGCGAGTGCTGATACTGTGGAGGGTGGTTACTGTGCAGCAGACATTGGACACATTTTTTGTTCGAACAGAGAAGAGCCAGGAAAAGAGGCAGGAATAGGTTACAGTTTCATCCTCAGATGAAGAGACAGAATTTAATGCCTCTGCGTCCCAATAACTCTAACACTCGTCCTCCAACCCATCTCTATTTAACCAATAAATATCAACAACCATCAAAATAAACATTACTGTGGAACACAATACACTTATGTCATTTAATTCTATGGGAAATAGTGTTTCGCTATACGTCATTTCACTTAACGTCGCGTTTTCCAAGAACGGGGCCTACCTGTATTCATCTAGCTAACCTTTCGAGGGGATGACGTAATGCAACGTCTACAGGTCCGGCTCATTACAGCAGTCGGCGGAATATCCTGTGCTGCAACTCCAGATATTAGGTACAGAACCACACCTATTCCGACCCCAACAGTAAAAGAACCTGTTCCTCTGTACGCCAAATCCAACTGCATTTACCAATTCACACGCAGTGCCAGTCTACCTACATCGGCAGAACAGAGCGGCAGTTGAACAACATAGTGGTTGAACACATACCTAATTGGATTGAAAAGATACTTCACACAGGCGATGGGAGCCTAGAGAGGCTGACACACCGGAAACTTACCGCTTCGTCGATTGCGAGGCACGTGTTGGAAAGCGGCCATGTGATTGATAGGGACAGTGCCTTTCTCGTGTTGTTTAACACAGAAAATAATCGCTTGTTAAAGTTTGCAGAAACCATAATGATTAATCTACATTGGCCATTTTTATGCAAACAGAAAGACACGTTAGTCAGTTTAAAGTTACCGTGGTAGACAATTGACATTACTGTGCGATTATGTGTATATTTCAGCTTGAAGGATTTATCTAGTTATTTAACTTTATATTGTGTGAATTATGCAGTATGTATCTGACGAGATGCAGCGAAATATGCCAGGCAATAAATCGCACAGTCTATTGTTTGAGTCTTCGTTATTCAAGGTCACTTATTCCTCCGGGCATCCAAGTCTACACAATTTGATGGCCCTATCACATCACAGCACCAGGGCCAGGTTTTATACTGGCCAAGACCTACTAACACGTCCTAGTCGTGCAACAGGTAACAGGTCCCTTCGGGGTCTTGGCTAACGTAGTAGGATCGCTGATTCTTCCAAAGTCTGAGATTAAGATTATTTCAAGATCGCATTAATACAAGAACCAGTTACTTGATATTGTTTTTCCCTCTAAATTTTATGGTTCTGTACTTTTCACCCTAATGAAATTCGTGTTATAACGTAAGTAGACCCGCAAATCACGTTTTATGTAGATGTCTAGACTTGTTCTGGTAAGTGTTATTAAATTTAGCTTCCATTTTTATGTATACTGTGTAAGGGTGGGGGAATTTATAGGGAGGAAATTTGAAGGGGGGAGACGTTCTGAACATATGGTAAAAGGGGGCATGGGCCAAAAAAAAAAAGGTTGAGAACCACTGCTCTGGATAATTCAAGACCTCAACAAAGACACATCTTATATTAATGCACAAACCAACATTACAATAAAGACACTGGTTGGTTGTTCGTGATTCCTCTGGAGGACATTGAATTTTAACTCCTATGTCTGATTAATTGGAGGATAATGAGTTTTAACTTTTAAGTCTCATAATGATGTTCAGGCCATCTAGGCTCTGAACAAGGCCTGCATCAATCTGACTAATGATGGTGTTGAGACCTTTGTTCCAACCTTTCTCCGAAGTACCATTTCCTTTGAACCTTATTACAGAGGTCTCCTGTCCTTCTCCTAGCCCAGAAGCTGGTTGTGTGTGTGTATGAGATCACAGCTGAAATATCACATCTGTGGAGAGGATTATTATGATGTCACCTGGTCAGGATTCAACATAGCACATGTTGAACTGGCTGGGTTTAGGCCTGCTTTTTTTTACATGTCCTACTAAGGGTTCAGAGTTTTCATTGTCAACAGACTCCAACACAATACCAAAGTGGAAAATAATAAAGACATCATTAATTGCAATTATTATGACACTGAAGATGAATGAATACAAGTTTTTCATCATGATGATTTCATTGTAGTTATAAATAAATTTATATTATGAAATAATAAATAATTACAACTGGTCACCTTTTATATGAAGGGATGCAAGAGATGTAGAGTAGAAAGAATCAAATAATTGTTTGGTTTTTAAGTGTCAGTAAATGCAGAAACGATGCAACAAAAATGAACACAATACTTAACTAGTTAGATACATGGAAGCACACAGAAATATATGACCATGACACGACAACAAACACATACACATATAAGTAAAGAAATCGAAATAAAAAAGTAAAGGACATTTTCACACACCTTGATGTGAATTGGGTATATGGTGCTAGCCTCATATATTTATAAACCTGTTGACACCCGATGTTGATATAATGACAGAAAGGCGGTAGTGTGGTCAGTATTGTGCCAAACACCTTTAGTTTCCTAGACCTCTGGTGTCCGTTTGATGAGGCTATACTGGTCAGAGCAAATGCAATACTGCCACACAGTTACAGCTTCGAAAGCTGAAGTAGCTTTAATGTCCATATTGCTGATTTTGCTTGTCCAATTAATTTTCAGCATTCTTCCGTAAAATCACATCTCTAAGGCTTCTATTGTTGTTGTTGTTGTTTTTTTTTTTGCCTGTTTACTAATTGTTCAGGATTCGCAGCCGTATGTTAAAATTGGTTCTATGTAACATGCTACCATATCGTTGTTAGTGTTTGTTGGATAGCTCGTTGTCTCAACTACAGCGATTCGCATACGTTCAGTCAGTTGAATCACAGCTAACACATGGATTTGCAACACACTCGTTGTCAGTGTGCTTGAGAAATTTATTTAGGCAACCCGCGGTGGATAAGTTCCCACGTTGACCGAGACAGGTCTCCGTTCTAGACACAGCAAGCCATCATACATGCAAGGCAACTGTCCTCCGGGTCTCTACTCTCGAGACGCACCTGACGTCATGGTCTTAATTCACCTGTCGCTGTCAACGCTCGATTTAAAATAGAAAATCGTAACCAACTTAATGCTGTATCCAATCGGAACACACTCACACAATTATCACCTCGGCGCTGGCCATTGGAAGAAAAAAAAAATGGTCTATCAGTATCTGTCACCGGCACAATGCAGCTTTGTGGGACATTCTAGATGGGTGTAGAATCTTGTTTGTACTTTCAGTCCCACTAGAAACTTTGTAGAATACATTTTCCGTCAGTCCCTGATAACTTATATGGTACAGTAAATCTTCTTAAACTGCCATGGTTAGATGTTAACGAATCAGCTGTCACCTTGCCGAATGACTTCCAAGATTAATCCCCGTCTGACCTTCAATATTATCACGAGATTTTTTGGACAAATCCCCCGTGTTAAATGACCGTTGTTCGACTTAATACCTGTGTTATTCCTGTCGTGAGTTGTAATCGGTTACTGTTTACCCGTCACTGTTGTTTTAACCCTCTCTGGTCCTGTTAATATACTTAGTCACTTCGCTTCTTACATTAACTCTATATTGGCGACTTTTAAGTCATGGTACCTTATGGCTGTTTGGCTAGTGCAGCCGCCGCGAGCTGTGCAGGCTAAGGTTTTTCTTATTTTTTTTGGTATATATATATATATATATATATATATATATATATATATATATATATATATATATATATATATATATATATATATATATATATATATATATATATATATATATATATATATATATATATATATATATATAACAAGTCAATGCATTTTAATGTTTTGAATACTTTAATAATAGCAAATGAGAGATGTGTTTATCATCATCATGTTCTAAGTCGGCTAGCCGCCAAGGCCATTTTACATGTTGACCAGAATCTTGAATCAGGTCTGTGTTCTTGTTCCGATTCCAAGTATTTACTCTTTGCATTTACCATGCTATTTCCCATAAATTTTGCCAGTTGTAACTAACTTTTCTAGTTTATTCCACGTGCCCAAAACTCTTGACTGTCTAGACTTAGCCAACGAAAGAAAAAGTATACGCCTAATTTATCGAATCAATTTTCGGTTTTTGTTTGTTAAAGGACCTGCTAATAGATGTTTTGTCCACCCTTGGTATTCTTTACATTTTCTTCAGAAACCACATTTTCAATGCCATTAGATGTTTCTCAGCTTGTCCATATTTGACATTATATAATAGTACAGGTCCTGTATATCACTTCAACAATCTTTTTCCCACTGTAATTGACAGATTTGTATGGGTAAGTATATTTTCCATCTGGCAAAAAGTTACCTTTGCCATAGCGACTCTTGCTATAATCTCAATAAGGTATCTTTCATCAAATGTTATGACCGTTCCGAAATAATTGTACTGCTGCACGTGTTTACAATTAGCACCTATCCTAAAACAACTTCTTCTGCGTTCATCTGGAGTGGTTTTTTTTCCAGACGCAAGTGTTGTGTGTCTCGTTACGCCATCCGGAGTGTTTTTTTTTTAATTCAGACGCAAGTGCTGTGTGTCTCGTTACGCACCCTTGGGCCAAAACCCTTATGTCAACACATCCGACTTTGTTTAACTCTGTTCTTCTTGATGTTTTGCCATTTCCTTATAGCACCACGCTTATCCACCCAGGCCTTTTCCACCTCAAAATTTCACCTCGGTGGCTGCTCCCAGCTTTTTGTCCTGACCATGATGCCTTCTGCGCTTGTTATGCGCCTTATTTAACTCACCAGATCTTGCCCAGTACTGTCATATTTGAAAGTCCTGACCGTTGACTTGTGCTGCCTGGTTCTGCCTTTCTTCGCCAATATGCTGCCTTGTACCCTAGGACACTCCATCTACACACTGTAGTGAGTAAAGGAGAAACCAGTACCAGGTCAATAACACTATCCTAATCACATGGACGACTTGCTGTCCCGGTGACAGTGACACTGTTGATACAAACCAGGTCGATAGTTTCTAGTGCAGCCTAGAGCGCCCCCCCCCCCCCCCCCCCCCCCCCGTGCGTTTAAGGAAATGTTTCCCCATGATGTGCCTTTAGCGTTGAAATCGCCACAGAAAATGACATTCCTCTCACGACCTAATATGTCACTCAAGCACTGCCACTTCTGGGAATCAACACTCGCGTAACAGGCATAAACATTAACCAACAGGAAAGGTTGACTACCGGATTGAACTCTAACAGCCTGTATTTGTATCTCGTTACTGTCCCACCTGGACGTGTCCACCTCTGAAGCCAATATACTGTCTCGAATAAGAATGCCATTCCCAGGTATCGCCTGTTGTAAAAACAGCTGCAGCCGGCTATATGAAGTGAATTAACACCCAGTCTCGTTTCCTGAAGCGCTACAATATCGTTCCTGCATGCCAGGCATTCCAGAATGGGACCTCGTTGTTTTGCACTGGCACAATTCCAATATAGAATACGAGTATTCTTGAGGCCCAGACTTTTGCATTTGAGCCTAGATCGTTTGGCTCTAGCTCGTCTGCCGTGTCGCTTACGCCCATCCTGTCGCCTTGGTAGTTTTTCTGCCCCCCCCCCCCTTTCCCTCCGCATGGGGCACAAAAGATGGTCCTCCATGTTGAAAAAAACCAAAACACCACATAGTACTCCTCACGCTGCGAAATATACTCAAGGGTTGATTTGCTCAGATGCACGAATTCCGTAGCACCGGCTAAAATCTTGAGAGGAAACTCCTGGTTTACATCCTGGCGCTCAAATGATACGAAAGAGATTAAATTATCCATCTCCTACGCGAAAAAGTAGCAGTTACAAAACAACACAACTGTCCGCCGCCATCTTGACCGGCAAAGGTGTAGGGCCCAGAACATTTCAGATGAAGATACGGTGACAGTGAAAGAGAGTGTTAAGAGAGTGTACCGACAGCGAGTTAGAGGAGGTAGCAGATATGTACAACAAAAATATAGGGAGTGCTATCATCAAGGATGAGTGGTTACACAGCTATCTGATTTCCTTGCCGAAGCCTGGCAAAGGCTACACACAAATTCAGGGATATCGGGTAATAACCATGCAAAATACAATAGCCAAACTGCTGGAGAAGTTAATTGCCAGAAAAATATCAAGCCAGCTAGAGAGGCAAGGTTTCCTACCACCCACCCATAGAGGGTACCGTCCAAACAGAGGAACCTGGACCAACGCAGAACTTTATGCCCATGATGTCTATGAAGGTTCCCACTCAGGCATTGAAACATGTGCTGCGGCGATTATTACCGATTAATCTTGAGCAGGGGTCACCAAACTTTTTTCACGGCGTGCCGGATAACTGACAAAAATGACGTGCGCGGGCCGGATACTCATTCTGTACAATACTTGCACCGGGCTCCGTGGCGAAGGTCTTACGGGCGCGTTTCGTAATCGCGTATACCCGCTTTTGAAACACAGCTGCGCGCGATTTGGCAGCAGACCGCGTTGCGCTGGTTTTTTTACGCTATGGTAAGGGTACGGGTCGTTCAGAAAGCAATGACAAACTATTGAACGTAAACTTGCCAAAACATCAACAACATCAAAAAATGCTGGTGTTGACTGCAAACGTCTTGTATAGGATATGCAACTAACTTTAACAATACTTGCAAGCCAGAACGAAATCTCTGGGGGGGAAAAGACGAAAAACTAAGTTAATCATGGGTGAGCGGCGTGCAATGCACAAAAAACAAATACAACCAACATATTTATTCAATGAAAATAAAAGTTATCAAAGAAGGCGACGTTAGCAAAAAGATAGTTACATCAGACCTAGTGTGCACATATCCGAATCTCACAAACAAAGCAGCAAAAAAGGTTTAGTGAGATGTGTGAAACTGATATTTGGATTTCAAATATCATCAATGTTTGGTTTGGAATTGCTGCATCCAATCAAGAGCATTGCTTTCAAATGTTTTTTCTGTCTGTCTGTCTGGGGGGGGGGGGGGGGGGGGGTGGTGGTGAGTGGTCTCAAGGTATGGTGTCCGCCTCGAGTGCTGGAGGGCCGGGATTTTTTTCACGTGGACCTCTAGTAACAAATTTCCCCTGGTCTCTGGGTAGTGAGATCGGACGCCCGTGTGTATTGTTGTGCACGTAAAAAAAATCTCTTGGTAGTTGGAAATCGGAAAAGAGTAGCATAACGGCGCTGCCCGGGCAAAATTTTGAGTTACAATTCTACCCAAAGTATTTCAGGAGCCTCGTCTGTGCTACGGAGTTCGTGCACTGAGCTGAGATTATCCGGAATCAGGCTTGAGTTAGGAGTAGAACGGAGCACTTATGGGTTACACCCGTGTGCCGTGATGTTGATCCGTCGACTAAACTAAACTAAACTAATCTAATATTTTCGTAATAACACGAGGATTCTATGGCATTTTTATGCTATGTTTGTTACTTTATTGTCTCTATTCACACTTGTAGTTCACTTACGTACCACTGTCAAAGACATCCTTGTGCCATACCTATAAAATTGATGACAGGCAAAAAGAAGTAAATATTTCTTGAGCAGCGGGCCTGTGTTGACAGGTGGACGCATCTGGGGGAGGGAAAGATGTGTGTGTATGTGTGTGTGTGTGTGTTGCCATGGAAACCATGTTAACGTCAGAGCGTAGGCGGCACTGCAACGAGCCGGGGAAGAACTTGTGATGGCGCGAAATAAGCAAACATTACAATGAACAAAAAAATCTAGGTACAATAATTTATAATTGAAAATAGTAAATTTAAGACACATAGCAGCCAGGAGGTCTCCGCACGTATTCTAAACATAATATTTACATTTAAATTGTATCACAACGTCTCGTGTTCCATACCTTATATCAAGCAAGTTCGAGTACCGTCGGCGGGCCGGATGAAATGACGTCGCGGGCCGGATCCATCCCGCGGGCCGTAGTTTGGTGACCCCTGATCTTGAGGTTGCGTACAACAGAGTACCGTTGGATTGAAAGACTGAAAGTGCACCCTCACCTTGTACGATGGATAGCTGCAGTTCTACTCCAAAGGAAGGTGGTGCTAAGATGCGGGAGTTGGTCTTCTGAGCCGATAACGATATGTCCAGGATTGCCACAGGGTTCACCACTGTCACCAGTACTATTCAACGTGTATACGGTGCCGATCACTGAACAACAGTTGGATGGGAGGGGTAGGACTCTATCATTCGTTGACGACATCCTCGTGTATCGACAGGGTCGAGATAGACAGGCGGTTGCCAACTATATGCAGGGCGAACTAGATCGAATTTCCTCATGGTGTGCTGATGCCGATGCCCTTGTCAACCCTGCAAAGGCAACGGTTACATGGTTCTCACTAAACAACCATATTGTGAAAACAGACCTGCCGGCAGTAAGAATGGATGGGAGCATTCTGAGTAGAACCCAGTCAATGACATATCTTGGCGTGAGGCTTGATCGTAGCCTGTCCTTCAAAGATCATGTCGACTATGTCATAACGAAGGCTCGAAAAGGTTTGGCAGCAATGAGAGTCATGGCGACTGCCAATATCGAGCAAAGACTGCTATTACTTCTGTTCCAAGGACTTGTGCTTTCACGCATCGAGTATGCCCTGGCCATCCTCACTGTCAGCCCTACACAGATTGGTAGACTTGAAAAGGTACAAAACGAAGCCATGCGCATCATTTTGGGCTGCACGAGAGACACCAGCTGTGTAGCAATGAGATACCTCCTTGACTTCCCGACAATGGAACACAGGATCAAGATCTGGAGAGCTCGTGCATACTTAAAAATAAGTGCAGATGAGCAGCACCCTCTGCATGACGCTGTATTCAGAGAAAAGGGTGACAGGCTAAAGAGGGGCAAATCATGGATGGGTCGGGCGGAAGATGTCGTCGGACAGGTCTGCAGTCTTACCAGTATCAACCCCGGCAAGGAATGGGTGCCGGTGCCTCCAGCTTTTAAGTGTACCTTCTCCTGCATTATCACACTCGACAGACGGTGCAGAGAGCAGAACCCTGCCGCTGTCAATGCAGAGGTTAACGCGCTCATCTATGATCACTCAGATAGCCCCGAAGTGCTCATCTATACAGATGGATCTGTTGTAAAGCAGCAGAGAAGTGCGTGGGCATTTACAGCCCGTTCAGCGGGCCGAAACCGTTCAAGAATCCAGTGGTGCCCACTCTATGACCACGAGCAGCATGACGATGGAGGTGATGGCAGTTACACAGGCTTTCATATGGCTGGAATCACAGCATTATACCAACGTGTGTGTACTAAGTGATTCAATGAGCATGATTCAGAAGGTCGAAGCTGGATCTGTACGTAGACAGTGGACTGAGTCGCTGCGGAAGTCTGTTGTCCGCAAAGTCACCTTCATCTTCGTGGGAGCCAGTATATACCCGGCCCTTTGGTGCCTTGGAAACCTTGTCCCCTGCGGCAATTACGATTTCTAGCAGGGGCACCAATTTTTTCACGGCGTGCCGGATAACTGACAAAAATGACGTGCGCGGGCCGGATACTCATTCTGTACAATACTTGCACCGGGCTCCGTGGCGAAGGTCTTACGGGCGCGCTTCGTAATCGCGTATACCCGCGTTTGAAACACAGCTGCGCGCGATTTGGCAGCAGACCGCGTTGCGCTGGTTTTTTTTACGCTATGGTAAGGGTACCGGTCGTTCAGAAAGCAATGACAAACTATTGAACGTAAACTTGCCAAAACATCAACAACATCAAAAAATGCTGGTGTTGACTGCAAACGTCTTGTATAGGATATGCAACTAACTTTAACAATACTTGCAAGCCAGAACGAAATCTCTGGGGGGGGGGAGACGAAAAACTAAGTTAATCATGGGTGAGCGGCATGCAATGCACAAAAAACAAATACAACCAACATATTTATTCAATGAAAATGAAAAGTTATCAAAGAAGGCGACGTTAGCAAAAAGATAGTTACATCAGACCTAGTGTGCACATATCCGAATCTCACAAACAAAGCAGCAAAAAAGGTTTGTGAGATGTGTGAAACTGATATTTGGATTTCAAAATATCATCAATGTTTGGTTTGGAATTGCTGCATCCAATCAAGAGCATTGCTTTCAAATGTTTTTTCTGTCTGTCTGTCGGGGGGGGGGGGGGGGGGGGAAATGAGTGGTCTCAAGGTATGGTGTCCGCCTCGAGTGCTGGAGGGCCGGGATTTTTTTCACGTGGACCTCTAGTAACAAAATGTCCCCTGGTTTCTGGGTAGTGAGATCGGACGCCCGTGTGTATTGTTGTGCACGTAAAAAAAATCTCTTGGTAGTTGGAAATCGGAAAAGAGTAGCATAACGGCGCTGCCCGGACAAAATTTTGAGTTACAATTCTACCCAAAGTATTTCAGGAGCCTCGTCTGTGCTACGGAGTTCGTGCACTGAGCTGAGATTATCCGGAATCAGGCTTGAGTTAGGAGTAGAACGGAGCACTTATGGGTTACACCCGTGTGCCGTGATGTTGATCCGTCGACTAAACTAAACTAATCTAATATTTTCGTAATAACACGAGGATTCTATGGCATTTTTATGCTATGTTTGTTACTTTATTGTCTCTATTCACACTTGTAGTTCACTTACGTACCACTGTCAAAGACATCCTTGTGCCATACCTATAAAATTGATGACAGGCAAAAAGAAGTAAATATTTCTTGAGCAGCAGGCCTGTATTGACAGGTGGACGCATCTGGGGGAGGGAAAGATGTGTGTGTATGTGTGTGTGTGTTGCCATGGAAACCATGTTAACGTCAGAGAGTAGGCGGCACTGCAACGAGCCGGGGAAAAACTTGTGATGGCGCGAAATAAGCAAACATTACAATGAACAAAAAAATCTAGGTACAATAATTTATAATTGAAAATAGTAAATTTAAGACACATAGCAGCCAGGAGGTCTCCGCACGTATTCTAAACATAATATTTACATTTAAATTGTATCACAACGTCTCGTGTTCCATACCTTATATCAAGCAAGTTCGAGTACCGTCGGCGGGCCGGATGAAATGACGTCGCGGGCCGGATCCATCCCGCGGGCCGTAGTTTGGTGACCCCTGATCTTGAGGTTGCGTACAACAGAGTACCGTTGGATTTTTAAAAAAAAAATGATTCAGCTTCTTGAACTCAAGATAAATCCATTCCTCCTTAGTTGGATCGCCGCAGCCCTCTTCCTAAGGAAAATAGATTTTAGATGTAGCAGCTTGACCTTTGAACCAACAATAATATATCCTGGCCTGCCACAGGGATCACCAATATCTCCGGTGCTGTTCAACACCTACACGGTGAGAATCACCGACGAGCAGATCACAGGACCGGGAATGACATTGTGGTATGCCGACGATGTGTTTGTTAGTGCGTTGTCAGAGTAAGGATAAATGTGTTGGTGTGTTGAAGCTGGTGCAATAGTCAACCCATCGAAAGCAGCAGTGACATGGTTCTCTTTGAATAACCTATTGTCAATACTCCAACACCAACTGTAAATCTGTGTTCAGAGACTGTGGAAGAACGCAGGAAATGAATTATCTGGGGACACGATTTGATTGGAGCCTTGCTTATACTGAGCACATAGACCAGGTAGATAACAAAGGCCAAGCGGGGTTTGGCTGCGATGCGGGTGATGGCGGCGGCAAACTTTGAGCAGCGCCATCTATGTCTTCTATACGAGGGTCTGGTCCTTTCTGTTTGTGAGTATGCGATGGCGATCCTGACTCTCAGCCATGAGCAGATAGAAAGGATACAGTACGCAGCTATGTCTATTATTCTTGGATGTACAAGATATACTACAGCATGCAGGGCGATGCGCTACCTTTTTGATTTTCCAACCACGGGGGACAGAATACGAATTTGCCGTGCACGTGCCTACCTCAGAGTCAATGCAAACACACAACATCCACTGCATAGTGAAATTAAGAAGGTAAAGTGCAGCAGGTTAAAAAGTGGAAAGTCGTGGATGGGCCATGCCGAAGACATTCTTCAGGAGGTGTGTTAACTTGAGGACTTAGAACCTGGCGAGGAGTGGTTACAAGTGCCAAGAGAGTACTATATGTCCTTTTCAGTTTGCACCCAGCTAGACAGAAAATGCAGACAACAAAATCCGACTGCCGTGGAGGAGGAAGTACAAGCTTTGATCTTCGATAATTCTTTAGAGGGTGATACTGTAATTTATACAGATGGGTCGGTCGTTCGACGAGTGAGAAATGCGTGGGCCTATACGGCTCATGGCCGGAGGGAGAACTGTGAAGGAAGATTCTGGTGCTTTTGCTGTGATTACACGTAGCCTGGCTATGGAAGTCATGGCAGTAAGTAATACAATAACATGGCTCGAGACACAGACATTCACTAGGGCATGTTTCCTTAGTGACTTAATGAGTATGCCCTGGAAGATAGAGATGGGGTGGGTCTGAAGAGAGTTCTTGCCTTCGCTGGAGCGGTCTCGGCTGGCAAGATTAGTTTCATTTTCGCGCCAGGGCATGCAGGTGTACAAGGGAATGAGCAGGCTGAAAGTAAGTTAGTTAGTTAGTTAGTGGCGGTTCCAACTTCACGGCAACGGATCGTCCCCATTATGCTCCGTTCCTGTGCCAGTGAATATCACACAAAATGCCCCTCACTGCCCAACGTGAAAAGTGGAAAAGACAACAGTCTCGGCAAACCAACAGCACGAACATGTACACGGTGCATAATGCCGCCGCCAGAATGCCAACACAAAAGTCCGCCACGAAAAATACAGTTCATCGTCGATGGAATCGGCAGTCACAAGAAAAACTTCAGTGACCCGGGTTTCATTCCACATGGCTCGGTCTCTTTCCGCAGAGCGACCCGCGAAAAGTGCTGCACAAACTCGGTAACTCCAGTGACGACTCCCAAGAGTCTCATGAAAAATGCACCCGTGAACCGAAAAGGCAAACCAGTCATTTTAGCAACAGCCGGCCCCATCGTTCCGAACATGCAGTTCACGCTACAAACAACCGCAGACAGAGGCTGATATTGGCTTTCAGGTAAGGTTACTGTGGAAGACGGACGAGCCATGGACCAGGCAGACATTCTAAGTGCTCTTCGAGAAGTACGTCGTTTGCGATAACCAAATTATGACTGTGAATCTACAACCATGGTCAGGCTGCGAGAACACTCAGAAAGTTAAAAGTGGTGTGGCCAAACAAGAACACCACGCAAGAAGCCAAAGATTAATAAACCAACACAGAGGATGTCGTTAGCAGCTACACGCTGCGGAATTTGCTGAGGGGATCCGAGCACTTATGGACTGAATGGTTCGATGCGCATTGAGGATGATCTGTCGACCATCTATCTAACATCTGCCCCCTCTCTGTGACGCTTCTCTACAAAAGCAGTAGAACAAAAGAGGAAGGTGTAAAATCCATTTCTACGTAACACACAAAAGCACTTCCGAATGTGAACGGTGACGGAGTGATAGAAATACGGTGTGTTGTAAACAAACGGACCCATCGACAACACGCGGTCACATTTCAGTGATACTGAAGTGGTTAACATTGCTGTTTAACGTGCCAAACTGAAATAATTGTCTTCTCTGTGGTAACGGCATATACAAGCAATGGGGAAGAAAAGAAAGATTGCAGCAATCCTTGCCAAAATAGATACAGACGTTAGCGGAGATGGCAAAAAACGCCAACGGGTTAGTCAGGTTAGTGAAGAAAGTGGGAAGTTTTCGGGGTTTCAGTAAATAAAATATCATCCTTATGTTGTGATTTAATTATTTTGTTTGTTAATTATCATATTGGAAAAAAATGAAGTATATACAAAATGTACATTATATTATATTATTTTTTTATTATTTTTAATTATTAATTACGACGTTAACACGAAAGTAACCACACAATCAAATAACAGTGTTATTGTAAATTAAATATAAAATAAAATAAATAATAAAATATGGATAGACGGTGATCTGACAAGTTCATGGCCGAGGGAGATTTAAGATGAAAGTGCAGATTTAATCCCAAACATAGGATAGGGTCCAATCATTGTAATTCACTGTTGTTATGTTCACAGGAGTTTTTTGTTGTTTTTTTGGAAGGGGGGGTGCTCGCTCTCTTTGAGCTCAAAGCGTAGTCATAGTATAGTTAGTCCATGCACACCAGTTATGAAGTAGTGATAAACTGAATTTTGCGTGTGGATTAGCTTTCCCTATTAACAGTGTCCCCCGCCATCAGGCGAACCCACTCCAACTTCAGAGGCTACTTGTAATAGAGAGGTCGATCACGATTTTCAATTTGAGTATTTACTAAGGGAGGCTCTATTCGCAATTCCATTGCGAATAGAGAAAAATTATATTCACAATAATTGCGAATAGAGAAAAATTATATTCACAATCGAATTGTGGGAAGTAACAAACATGTCACAGCGTCTGCTCACTAGTCTATTTTAGTTTGGGCCATTAAGAAGTCTAAGAATGTGGTTAATTTAAATAAGAATGTTCACTGTTGCGAGTTTAATTCTGCCGAATTCTCCGTATTTTTTAATGAATCACTCCTCTTCTTACTTGTCTGTTCTTTTGGCATCACGTTTTATCTTTACATTACTTTAGTCCTGTTTAAATATCAAGAATAATTTGTCAGAACAGGTATCCCCAATACAAATAACGATCCCTACAAATAATTCTGTCCCCAGGCGAGTTCAAGAATTGTTAACTTTCGTTTCTGTACACTTACTGTTACCAGGCATCCATGTTTGTTTACGTTACCGTCCTACTATTTATGTCCTGATAATATCGCAGCAGTGATGATTCTCTTAATTTGACACTTTCTATGGCCTCCATTGCATCCTCTTTGAGTGACTCTGTTCTGGTCCAAGCTGACAGTAATATGCTTCACCTCAGAGAGACATGACTAAGCAATTCAAACACCAGGCTTTCGACTGACTGGTCTCATGAATTAATAAATAAACAAGGATAAGGAAATGCTACGCATATAAAGTGCAGGAAAACCTGATATATATGAAGTATTAAGCAGGTGGAAAAGAGAGGGGAGAGATAGATAACGAAGATAGTGTGAGAGACAGAGATATGAGAAAGATGTATTGAAAGACATTAGAGTGGTAAAGACAAGAAAGAGAGAGGTGGGAGATTGATACTTAGAGAGAGAGAGAGGGCGGGGGAACTCATGTTCGGATGGCTAAGCGCCTTTCCCAAGACAACAAAAGTAGAGGACAGATAAGAACAGAAAGAAAAGTGTGCAGGTTCTTGTGCAGCAAGATAAACAACATCTAATACACAAAATCCGTAGAAAACATATGCCTAAAGCGAAATCATCAGACTAGCATTGGTGTCACCTAATTCCTGAAAATGAAAAAAAAATGTTGCCTCCCCGGCGGGGAATCGATCCTCGAGCTCCCGTGTACCAGACGAAGACACTAACCACTATGCTACTGAGGCCATGTTAATAGATCAACAAAATATTGTAATATGGACACACGCATAGGAATAATCACGTGACTTCCATTGCGAATATAATTTTTTTCTATTTGCAATGGAATTGCGAATAGTCACTCCGATTTACTAATGAGACCACCACAGCAGATAGGCCTTGAAAAACAAAATCTAATGGTACCTTAATGATGCCTGTATGTCAATTCTAAGTGAAGATATTCACATTTTTGTGAAGATGAAACAGATACGACTTTCTCATATTTGCCATATGTAAATGGAACTCTCCAGCATGTCTTACTCTCTCAGCTTCCGGTCTACCCCTAGTCTGTATCAAATTGGTTATTGACGAATTTGCAATCCGACTTCATCAATATGTTCCATCTTGTTAAATGATAAATAACTAGTAAAGGTATACAAATAAATTATTAATCTTTAAACTTGTACTTTCTTTATCTTTAGTAGTTCAAATTGCAGGATGTTAGCCGATTGCGATCGATGTTTGCATCGGCCGCCATCTTGGCTTTCCATGAACAAAGACGAAACTCGTGAGCGGAAATAATGTTTTACTACCACCCTCATCGATGAAACTTTCCACATTAATGTAAAAATGGGTGCAGAATTTGAACATACATCTAAAAATAATGTACACAAGCTTTAAAAAATAAAATTACCTACTTTACGGCAGATAATTAAATGTATTAAAAAGCTATGATAATTTCAACCAATCGCTGTGTACAACCCAGATGACGTCTGTTATTGTCACATGATATTTGAATGAATGACATAGGAAGCATGAATGGTCTTTGCAGAGGCCATTTTTGACGACGCAATGAGTCAGGCTGGGGTGGCTTCGTATATCACTTCCAGTTTAAGTTCGGGTCACGGCGTGATAAAAAAATCCTACTTGTAATTTACATCCCCAAGTCAAGGACGACAGGTGAACAGTTTAGTCCAGCTGTCCGGTGTAAGGGTTGAACCGCTTATCTCTGCATCAGCACAACGAATGTTTAAGAACATGCATTCTTACCCATTCCACCATGCTGACCTGCGTTCACAGGAGTTAAAAGAAGTATGGATTAACTTCAATTAACTAAGAAATGCATTGGTGAGTGCAATCATAGGAGCCTTGTTAGCGCAGTGGCTAGCACACTCACCTGCCTGCTGGTGTGGTAGTCTTGTGTTCAAATCCCTATCGAAGCAGATTAAAAAATGCACCCAGTCTCCCAGGTTGACACAGTCTAAGATGGGTACCTGGAAATGTCCTGGGAAGTAAAGGCAGCCGGTATAAACACATCACCCAAGTGTTGATTGGTCCATACAAAAATGCAACTAGACTATATTATGCCACATTACTAATAACCTCGAGGGTCCTGTACAAAAGGGGTGGACGGGATGCAGCAAGAGTTAAAAAAACATAAAAAACCTTGCTTGTATATTTGACGGTATACTTCTTGGCAAGTGATCTTTAAACTGGCCGATAGAGACTAAAGATGCTACCAAATGTTAGGCGGTCATTCTTGGGGTATAGCATCGACATACATTGAAACAGCATTATGCTAGACCTGACTCCTTCCAGGGGCTGGCTTGATAAACCTGTACACTAGCCTGAGACAGACTGCAATTGACCTAAAGTCTATTCTGCTTAACATTTGATTTGATGAATGGTCTTCTTGATAACATTGACAGTTAATCTGTATTAACAATAAAATCTCCATATCATTGACAACATTCCTCCTAGGTTTTACTAATATGACAAGCTTTGTCTCAAATATAACAACAATATCCTGCGTGTGTTACTAGGATTTCTACACCAGTCACATTCATATGTGCAAGAGCTTTTGAGAGCTCAGATGACCCAAATACCAATTTAAAAAACTCCCAACCATTGCTCCATTGTGATATTGGCACTGTAACCTCTTCATACACTAAGGATACCCAAACAACTTCCTAACAGTCATTTTGAAAGATAGTAACAGCGGCAAAATCTGCGTATACCAGGGGCTTTAAGAGAGGTCAAGAATAGCAACACAACTGACCATTCATGCCATAAGAAGGTGACTAAGGGGGTTGGTCTGGGAGTGACTTGCCCCTTACCATAGACAACTTTAGCTCCAAAATCCAAGCAACCACGAACAAGCCTTGGCTCATCATATATTATGCACCTTTATTATTATGGTATAAAAGATGTAATATATATATGATATAAGATGTAATATATATGTGATATAAGATATTATGCATCATTATACTCCATTGGGGAATACAAGACAGAAGAAGAGGAAGACGTAACAGCAGCAGCCTTCTTCAAAAGCCTCATGACATGCACCAGCAATAATATTTAGTACCATGATAATAGATATCTACTGATAATATAACAACTACAAAAACTCAAGAAAAACTGTGTTTCAACTTTGTTAAGTTTGTTTACAAATTCTTTTTTTTTCCTGCAGATTTGTGTAGAAGGTATACCTTCAACTAATTCCATGGAAGGGGATACAAACATGCTGATTGCAGAACCCAAGAAGAAGCAGAAGAAAGCTGCCCAGCCAGTTAATAAAATTGAAAAACTCAGCAAGAAAGAAAGAAAACGCTTGAAAGATATTCTCATGAGGAAAGAAAAGAAAGAAAGAGTAAGATTTGTTTATGGAGGTTGTCTTTATAATTTAGTTTAGTTTGTGCTTGACATTTACAATGAGATAGTTTGAAATTCATACAAACATCTCATTACATACTTAATTATCAGTATTCTTATATTTTAAAATGCAATAGTCTCTTCAGTTCTAAAATGGGACTTGCCATTATCATTTTAACCCTTTACAGGGCAGACGCTTGTCCGTTTTCTAGCCCTGAACGGGCAAGATTTTTTCAGGTTCTGTAAAATTTCGGGTCGCGTTAGTAAAAACATCACAAATAAGGTGTTAGTCAACCGATTTTAGTTCAATAAACAACACATTGAAGGGAAAAGCATGCAGAATATGTTACTCACGTGATTGTTGTCGGTAATCCATATATGAACACAAATATTTACGAAATACGGCATGTTGTTTGTGATTTTCCGTCATCTATACAGCAATTTACAAACACATTTTCAGAATCATAATCACTTTCTTTAAAGTCCGACTCAGACTGCTAATGCAAAGTAACGCTTTGCACTGATATCTAGTGCCGATTAATAGTCAACTTCGTGCCCTTTAATGTCATTTAAATTGAACCTAGCGAAATCTCGGCTATCACTTGAAGAATCGCCAAAATCCATTTTGAAAAACATCCCGAAAACTATCAAAAATTGTCCATAAAAGTCCGTTCAAATTCATACTATCGCGTTTACAAATGGCGGCAACGTTGTCAAGCTGTCGGCAAAAGCGAAAGTAGCCGTCGGAAGTGTTGGAAAGCCGAGAGATCGCATTTTTACAATGCATAATAGTATCGGCCGGAATCGGACGCTACGATCGTTTTATGACATCGGCTGGAATTGGCCGCTGTGTCCTGTAAAGGGTTAATACAGTAATTTCTTACTTCTGTTTGCAGGAAGGTTATAGATTTGAGTATGGGAAGATATTTCTTTCTTAGTTGCTCTTTTTCTTGGGGCAGAATAGCTCAGAGGTTACACTGTCTGCCTTTGGCTTATGCAGAACTGGTTCGATTCTTGAAGTGGACTGAATTTTTACAAATAGTGTATCAGAGTCTAGCCTTTTCAGACAGGGACCAAAAACTTAGAAGACCCATGTACATGTTGTAAGCATTAACATCCCTTGGCAATTGGAAATCAAAAGAAGCAGACTGAATAGGCTGCTACCCAGGTGAAATTTCATAGAGAAAAGCCACAGACAAATGAATATTTATAGCATGCGTGAATCTGGTATAAGCACATTTATATCCTTGTCAGTGCAATGGAGTACATGCACCATGCTGAGATTCTCTTTGTGTGATCTTTGGGAGGAGACTAGAGCTCTTATGGGGATATTTGTGTGCAATGAAAGGGAACATTTTCTTATTCTCCTTGGAACAAAGTAGTTCAGTAGTTTCCTGCCCATCTCTTTCTTATTTAGAACCAGGGTTCGGCTCATGTAGTGAACTGAATTTTTACAAATAAGAAAAGGGTGGTATATTCTTTTCCTCTCTTTTTCTTTGGACTCAAGCGTAGTTCATTCACGAGCTACTACTTCTAGTGCAGTGGACAGATTTTTGCGTGTGTGGGTTAGCTTTCCTTATTACCAGTGTCCCTTGCCAGCAGGCAGACCCACTTTGACTTCAGAGGTACTTGTCATTTTTTTTTTCTAAGTCAAGGACGAGAAGTCAACATTGTAGTCCAATTGACCGGAGTAGGGGTTGAACCCGCTACCTCATCATCAGCACACCTGATGTTTAAGAACGGGAGCTGTTTTTCATTCATTTTCAGAGAGCTGGGTTACTAGATTTGTAATGAGTGTTAACATATGTTATTTGTCAGAGAACTGAGTTATTAGATTTATTATGAAAGAGTTAACTTATATTGTCTTTCAGAGAGCTGCTTTACTAGATTTGTTGTGAAAAAAAGTTAACATTCTATCTTTCAGATAGCTGAGTTACATTATGAAAGGGTTAACTTATGTTGTCTTTCACTGAGTTGAATTACTAGATTTGTTATGAAAGAGTTAACTTATGTTATCTTTCAGAGAGCTGAGTTACTAGATTCACTGTCCAAGTATCAAGCTACGGAGGAGGAGATGAAAAACTTTACATCTATTACAGAGATGTACACTCAAAATTTCAAAAAGTAAGGGCGGAATATTTATTCATTGTTTGGAGTACGTTTCACACATTTATCCTGTTTGTTTAGCTGTTTATGCTATAAAGGGGAGTCAAATTTTTTTTGGACATGTTATGAGAAGAAATGAATGTGGAGAGATGTCGATTGAAGCGAGTGTTGGGGTGCTGCGTGGAGCCTGTGCTTTTGTGTAGATGTGGGGCATGGGCAGACGGGCTGGGGGGCATTTGATGGCTGTGGAGAAGTGGTTTCTGGTGAGGGCGCAGGGAATACCGTGGACAGATGGGGAGGCCGGTGAACAAGTCCTTCAGGGGACAGATTGGGGATCGTAGACTGATTAGAGACATTAGACGTAGACAGTCAAAATTTTTTGGACATGTTATGAGAAGAAATGAATTGGAGAACTTGGTGACAACTGGCAAGATCGAAGGGAAGAGACCAAGGGGAAGACCGAGAAGTAAATACCTGGATGGCTTGGCCACGTGGCATAGTCAATACAGAAACACAGAGCTGATCCATGACTCTGGTGGTCGAGTGAGATGCAAAACGTGACGGCCACCCTTACCGGCATGGCACATGATGGGGCTATGAAGTGGATTTGCTCAGTCAGCGAGGTATGATCATTATTTGAAGGTGACATGTTCAGATCCTGATTGTGCCGTAGCTTTTCATATGTTTATTGTCTTTTAGACAGAATGGTACACATGCATACAAACTATTTTTGGGTGCATTACGAGGAGAAATTAGCTTGAAAACTTGGTGACAACTGGTAAAGTTGATGTGAAAAGAGCTAGGAGAAGAGATAAATACCAGGATGCTTGGCCAGGTGCTATAATTATGACAAGAACACAGACCTGGTCCAGGACTGGCGATATTGTCAGATGGTGAACCATGACCCATGCTTATCAGCATAGCACAAGATGATGATGACACAAAGTTAAGTATAGATTCTACACGTATGTGTACACACGGACCAGTGCCTCAAACTACAAAACACATGCGACAACATTGGACTAAATATAGCTCTGAAATGTCTGTTCTATGACTGAATTAAACAACCTTATAGAAGACAGTTATGCAAAAACAAAATTGCTGTTATAGACTGATTCCAGGCGAACGATTGAAAGAATTGCATTGTCTAGTACATCCTTTGATTTTTACCTCTTTTCTGTGTCTGTTATGAGTGCTGGTCAGTGTCCATGAATTGATTTTGTTATCTCATGTTATTTCAGTGACCAAAAGGGTCTTCTAGCAAATAATTTTTCTATTTACATTGTGATATTCTAGATTTGTTGCCAGTGTAATATTTAACGTAAGTTGTGTATATTTTAATTATTTGTTCCTGCTACATTTAATTATTTATTGCCTGTTCATTTGTTGTGTTTGAGTATGTAATATACTAGAGTCATATAGGAATAACAAATACTATTGATGTCAGAATTGATAGTTTATTGGTCAGGGTGACTTGGCGGGAACATCAAATTCTAATTGTTCTGGAGTTATTTTTGCAAATTCCAAAGTACGAGTTACCTATTATACCTTCTTCTTCTGCCTTCCATTCAATAAATTGTGAGTCTATTGTTTGTTTATTCACATTTACAATGGACAAATGTTGCATAGAATTAGTTAGCTATAATTAATTAGTTGACAAATTATCCTTACTGCAAGTTGAACCATTTAGTCCATAAGTGCTTGTATCTCCTCCTCAGTTTCTCCTTCAGCATGTAGCAGCTGATTAAACCAGTTCTGTGTTCATTTACTATTCTTCTTTGGCACCTTGCATAGCACTCTTCCATCCATCGATCTGATTTGTGGAAAAAAAACAAAAACTTTCCACCTCGTTCAGCCTTCTATTGTAGCGTTGGTTTTAATTGTGGTGGTTCAGTGTGCGGGTTTAGTTTCTCTTGTCTTTTGTGTCAGTGTTAACTGACTATTCCATAGCACCCCTGTCTCCTTGAATATATATTGTCAGTAGATGCTCTGATTATAGATGCTTATTCAACTATTGCAGCAACCCATCTCTTGATAACACATTTGAGATGAAAGCCAACACAGTCAAAGGGTCGAAGAAGAAAAAGAAGCTGGAAAAAGTTGTGGCAGGTGATGAAGAACCTGATTCAACAGACACCGATGATATGTCCACTGATGATGAAGTGGAAGCCATCATGCACGAGAATTCCCAGAAAAATACTGAAAATGCTGATGCCAAATCTGGTGAAGAGACGGAGGTGAAAGCAGAACAAAATGGTGATGCAGCAACTGAACAAGGAAAGGTAATCTTGACTTGTGTTTTATGGTCTTAAAATGAATTAGCTAGATTATATCAAAATCTTTAACGAGGAGTCAAATGGCGCAATTTATCAGTAATGATAATTCACTCACAAATACAACATTTTATGCTTTTTGTGTGTGTGAAAGTACCGTAAAACTGCTGTAATATACAAATGATACTCTTAGCTTGTACAAATGAGGAGGCTGGGGCTGAGAAGTTACGGTGTCTGCCTTGGGCTGAGAAGTTACGGTGTCTGCCTCGGGCTGAGAAGACACCAGGTTTGAACATAACAGATGGCTGGGAATTGTTTCCATGAGCCAAGGGTATCTAATGACATCACTCAGCCCCTATAGCAGTTGGAAATTACAGAGAGTAAAGCCGGTACCTTGACAAAATTGTAAGGAAAGAAAACCTAGACTGAGCCTTTACCTTGGATAGAATTTGTCTAGAGGAATCAAATCAAAAACAAATGCATGCTTAATTCGGGGACACTGACCTTTGAGGTGCATAACTAAGAGTGACACTTTCCCCTTGAAAAAGAACAAAGAAGAAGATTATACAAACAACAGAATTGGTTATATCAATAATTCAAGTACCACCTCCATGGTGAAGGTTGGCTGCAATGTTTTCTTTCTGCGTACTGCTGAATACCTTTCATTCATTCAGCCGTCTTTTGCTCTCCAAGTGCTGGAACTAGTGGGGTGGGCAGTACTGGAGATTAAGCTTCACATATTTGGCAAGGCATGGTGATTCTTGGAATGTTGGAAAGACTAGGAACACAGTATGTGAATAAGCCACACAAGAGAGATGCTACAAGTTTTTAGCCAGTTTGTTTCTGATTTTGCGACCTTCATGGCTCATTTCCAAATTAACACAGAATATAACTGAGAAGCTCAATGAAAAAAGCAAAACGCGTAGATACCAGTCAATATTTCAACTAAAGTCTTTATCAATGAAAAAACAGAAATAGGAATATTTACATGGACAACTGAAGTATGACAATCACAGAAACGGAATGTGCATCCAAAGCGAGTACATCCACAATAGCAGCATGCATTCTATTTGATTCTCAGGGAGAGGATGGGAGGGCTAATCTCACGGTGAAGCCATGACAGGACCATTATGTTTATGCCCTAGCCTGTACTGAATTGTGTTTGCCATTGAATATTTTAGTAGGCACAGTTCTTCTATTCTGGCATGGGTAACAAACAGGACTGTTTACTTGAAGTTTTCACTTGTTGCCCTTATGCATTAAAAAAGAAAAGACAGTTGCATGTCCTGTACAGGACGTTACAGTCAGCCCCAACATGATTTGACTGTTTTTTGGTAAGTTTACATTCTGTAGTTTACCATTGATTTCTGAACGATCGGCACTCATACCATTGTATGAAAACCAACGCAAAGCAGTCTTTGTATTAAAGGGTGATGACAAATCTGATTCAGCCGGCACGGACGATATCAATAGCCGCGGTGATTTAGAAAATGTATAAAATGCCATGTGAATTGATCTACTGCAATCATGAGGTGAAGTTATTTTGTGCAACATAATTTATTATGGGGAAGTAGTCTGTTCATCTACAACCACTTGTATGCACTTGTCAGTACACTACACACATTCTTTTTGCCAGATAGAGACACTTTATATAATGATTTTCATTCATGTTATTGTATTCTGTTCTTGTATTTCTATTGACAAGGAGGAGCAGCTTAACAACAGCACATCTGTGACCACAGGAGCCCCCAAGCTTGAATCAAAACCTGCCGTGTTTATTCCAGTGAATAGGAAACCACAGATGCAGGTACTGTTTTATTGTACACATTTTATTATAAGCCTATGGAGCCTGTTGAATTCCATGTCACATAAATTTATAAATATGTTAACAGACTTCATAATCATGAAGTGCCTTGCCTACTGCTGGCTATGGTGATCATGCTTCTTATCATGTCACTTCAGATTCTAATGAAGGTAGTGAGCTGTGAGTTTTGCCTGAAATGATTTTACATATACATACAATCCATGTGCAAACACACCATTGCCCTGAAGATTGACATTCGGTTCATTTAACTTTTCCATAATTTCAATGGCAAACATAAAGTCTAACTTCCACTCTTTATTGACAATGTTAGTATTAAAGTCACATGCAATGCCCTTCATCTCTAGGAACAACACTATTTCTTCTGTGAGTTCCCACACTCGCTTCAACACCTTGCCGAGACTCAGCCATTGAACACTGGTGTGGTACAGGACATCGGAATATTCAGTTTCCAAATCGTCAAGTAATGACTTGAACTGTCTGTGATTAAGTCTTCTTCATCTGATGAGGCTGATGACACTAACAACTGGGCCAATAACATGCTTGATATTCAAAACAGTTTTACACAGACTTTCTTGATGATTCACACAGTGAAGTGGTAATAATGTGTGGTCTGGATATTCTGCTTTAATCTTATCACTTATCAACTTTACCAGACCTACATTTTTTCCAGTCAAAGCACGAGCTCCGTCAGTTGTAACACTTGCCATCTTGTTCCAAACCAACCCAGTTCTTTCAATACAGTTAGTAACGGCATTGAATATATCATGGCATGTGGTTGTATCTTTGAGTGACTCAACACTCAGTAAATCTTCAGTGAGTTTGAAAGATGTGTTTATTCCACGTATAAATATCAATAATTGGGCAGTATCATGTACATCAGTACTCTCATCCAATGCAAGAGAGTACCACAAAAATTGTTTACTTGCATCTTGAAGTTTATGCATCAAATTGTCACTTATCTTGTCAACACGTCTGACCACAGTTCTCCTTGATAAAGTAATGTTGTCAAATCTGTTTTTTTTTGGTTCTGGACACATAATGTTTGCTGCATCTAGCAAACATTCCTTGATGAACTCGCCATCAGAAAATGGCTTGTTCTGTTTTACAATTCTGTATGACAGCACAAGACTAGCTTCACTTGCAGCATCTTGAATTGAAGACTGTTTAGTGAAAACAGTTTGCTGTTTCTCCAAATTTTTCACCACTCAAGGCATTTCCTTTCCTTCTCTTCGGTCATTAAATTGTATCCGAAATCGGAATGTTTTGTTTGATAATGTCTTTGTAAATTGTACTCCTTGAAGACAGCCACTTCCTCACGACACAACAAGCAAACTGATTTGCTACCAACTTTTATAAAACAGTACTTAGTTGTCCATTCATCATTAAAAACATGGCATTCATCTTCAATCTTACGTTTGTTATTGACACTCATCATAACGGTACATGAAATTCTGTAAAATTCAACAAAATAACTTAAAAACGAAATTAAAATTCTTATTTCTAAATGTCCTCACGGGCCGCATAAAATCACTTGGCGGGCTGTAGTTTGCCCACCCCTGGCTTTGTCCTAAGTGTCATTGACTAAGTCCTGGGAGTATTGACACTATCCTAGTCACAGTGTGGCAGATTAGAAAATATCCACAATACCGGTATGGAGATTATCCTGGGATGTTATAGAGATACTACTATTAAGACCATTAAGACAATATATGCTTGGACTTCTCTTAGTTAGGTTGAGAATGGCTGGCTGTAAAAAGTATATTGTTGTAGCAACATTAGCAGTAACATTGCAAATTTTGGTTTTATCTTCAGGATGCCAGGCTGAAGTTACCCATACTTGCTGAAGAACAAGTTGTCATGGAAACAATCAATGAGAACCCCGTGGTTATTATATGCGGAGAGACTGGGTCAGGGAAGACAACTCAAGTACCCCAGTTTCTTTATGAAGCTGGCTACGCACAGTATGTACTTAAATTATTCTTTGTTTGTGAATCTGGTGATTGGGGAGTAGGTATGTCTGAGTGGTTATGGTGTCTGCCTAAACCCAGAAGGTTCAAATCTCAGCATGCAGCTAGGAATTATTACAAGAACTAAATCAAATGATTTCACATAGCCCTATTATCTCTTGGGTGGTGAGATCAGATTCTTAGCCTTCTCAGGTGATGGTGAAAAACAGACGGTCCTGTGTGCATGGGAAAAATATCTCTGTGGCTGAAAACCGCAAAGAGTAGGCTGTAAGGCTGCAGGAAACCTACCCGCAGGTAGAGCCTGTTACTTTGGGTGGAATCTGATTACAGGCAGCACACCTTACACATATGCATGCTGAAGTCGGACACACTGACCTTTGAGGTGCATAATTAGGTCTGACACACTCCCCTTGATAGAGGAACAAAGAAGGAAAATCACATGACTAAGAATTAAGAGATGGGCAGTTGGAGAAGAAAGGCAAATATTTCTGAATAAAAAAGCAGGGATGGAGTCAGAAACATAGAATCTTTACTTAACACTTGACTGGTCAGACGGGACAATATTACCAAGAGAGGACAGTATTTATGAGCTAATAAATATTTGAAAACTGTTTGTTTCATGTTGTCATGGTTGTAATTTTTATTTACTTTCTGTACAACCACATAACACAATCTCTCGTTTATTTTACCCCCCATTGGAGCAGTCCCTCAACCAACTCGTGCAAAGTTTTCCTATCTTTAGCCATCTCCTGCAGTTCTCTCCATGTCCTCATATTATTCATCTCTATCTGTAATTCTCTTCTATGCGTGTTTTTTAGATCTTCCTCTATTTCTTTTGCCCTCTCGGACCCAGCAAAAGGTCTTTCCAGTCATTCCATTAACAAGTTTTCTCAAACGCGTGTCCCATCCAGCGCCAGCATCTTTTCCTCAGCCTCTTGATTCACTGGAACTTGTTCAGCTCTCTCCATAAGCTCTGCATGAGTGATTCTGTTATACTATTTTTAGTTCTTCTATTCTTCGCAGGCACCAGTTCATGGATGTTTGTATTTGTTAGTAATTGTTTTAGTCATTCTCCTATATATCTTCAGAATTGTCTAGGGAAATTACTTGGGGCTTAACTAAAATTAATGTTGCATGCAAGCTCTCATCATCATCAGGTGCCATGCCTGCTGGCGTAGGTGTTCATGTCTCTCCACAGATTTCAGTCTTTGGTATCTTTTCTCTTGGTCAGCCTTTGCCTCTCTACCCCTCAATATTTCCAGTCGTCACGATGTTCTCCAATGCCTCTCTTCTAATCACATGATAAAGAAAGCTGTTTGTCTCTTTCTTATTGTTGTATATAATGTTCTAGTTTCATTAGCCTCTTTCAGGCAATCATTTTTAATTACTCTGGCAGTCCAAGGAATTCGCAACATTCGTGCAAGCTCAAGGAGAGAGGAAATCATCTCATCCTTGAAGAGTTTAGTTGTTGGGGCTGGGTTAATTAATTCATTATCTATTTTATTCTTATAAGTTTCTTTTCTGTTGTCTCCTTTGATAAATGCAGCAGTTACTATACAACTTATTTTTTTAAATTTCCCTCGTGTGCCAGTGGTAAAGGTATAATTGGCGTCACAGAACCCCGGCGTGTCGCAGCTATAAGTATGTCGAAGCGCATTGCTGCAGAGATGAACCTCAGGTGACCGGGAGGTCTCGTACCAGATCAGATTTGAAGGCAACGTTACACCAGAGACTAAGATTAAGTTTCTCACTGATGGTGTGCTACTGAAAGAGGCTCAGCAGGTAATTTGTGTAGTAAATAATCAGGTGTCTTCTGTAGTTATCAAACTGATGAAACATTATTTCAGTAATTGCTAATAGTCCACATTTATGTCAACTAGATTTATAAATCTTCTTTATGGAGGAGTTATTCCTATTATTTTATAAATAATTTCATTTGCAGAATATAAAGTACAGGTCATACAGCAAATACAATTATGAAATAGGTTGATTCCAAGCATACAAAACAAAAAGAAGCAAGATAAATTCCAGTTTTGGGGTTTCTGTCTTGTTTATCTATTTTATTGTAATAAAGGAATCATCTGCTGCTGATGGTTAAAAGAAAGTAGAGATTTGTAATGTATGCTCTAGGCATTGATTACACACATGTGAGACATATTATAAATAAAATTCTAAAACATATGTTGATGATTATTTTGAAAGAAAAAATTCTGCAAAGATCTGTTCCTGAAGACACAAATAGCACTCAAGCAGCAGGGGACATCTTCGTAATGTAGCAGGCCCTTTACAGAATGCCACGCTCATCACAGCCCACCAGGAGGTCAGCAAGGCCGAATGATAAGAGTGCTCGCCCTTAGACTTCCGGTGTGCTGATGGACTAAAATGTTGACTTTTCGTTCTTGACTTGGGGATGCAAATTATAAATACCTCAGCAGTCAGAGTGGATTCGGTTTGCCTGACGGTGAGGGACACTGGTGATAAGGAAAGCTAGCCTATACGCAAAGATTAGTCCTGCATGGACTAAGCTCAAGTTTAAAGCGAACAAAAGAAGAAAAAAAATCGTGGCCCACCAAAATGTTTTATGGTTGCCATTTCGCCTGCCTCATGCATCCTCATGGCCAGCAGCAAGGGGCAATGTAGTACAGTTAGTTAGCTTCAAAATCAGCCCACGGGTGAAAATTTGATGCTGAAGTCATGATTCTTTCCTTTTTAGATAAACTTGTATATAAATATAATTTAGACTGCTCTCTGGACGCTTCTGTCATATTTTGTCCTCTGATACCAACTGCAGTTAGTGCTACATGTTGATTATATGGAAATGTTGAATATACAGGATGTATTTTTAATGACTGAGGTTTTTGAAAATATTGCTGTTCCAAGTTTTGTATTTACCTTTTATGTTGCATGAACTCTACAGAGGTTGAATACATAACTTGGACCTGCAATATTTAAGCAAGTCATTAAAAATATACCCTCTATTTCCAACCAGTGAGTGACGGGTAGTTAACATTCAAGCACTTCAGTATCTTCTGAGAGAGAGATTGAGCACTTTTGAATATGCTCTGAGTGCAATGATGTCACCTCAAATAGCCAAAAACAAAGCCTTTGATTGTCAAAATCATTCTGTATTTTACTTATTTCTGCATTCTGTACAGCCTGGCTGCAAACTTCACTGCTTATGCCTTGTTTAAGTTGCCAAGGATGAAATATTTGTGTGCTGGTTTGTTGAGCTGCTGTGTATTGGTTATTTGTTTATGCAGTATATTATTTTATAACAATGTTTTCTGTTGCAGGATCCTTTATTGAGTAAATACTCTGTCATCATCATAGATGAAGCCCATGAGAGAAGTGTATATACAGATATTCTCATTGGACTGCTCTCCATTATTGTCCGACAGAGAGATAAGGTATGTTTTATATTTTTAAGTATTGTTGTTATATATTATAGAAATCCATGTGGCCGTGCCTTTGTTTAATGTTATACTAAATACAGAGCGATTAGGGATGACAATTGCTGCATTCTGTTAAAGAAAGAAAGGAAGCGTCACGTTGATTAGAAGTGCTGTAAAAGGATTTAATGTTGTAGTGAACTTGTCTATCCAGTAGAAATGTTTTGTTCCCTGTGCTTGGATTTCACAGGAGGTTTAGTTTAGTCGACGGAACAACATCACGGCACACGGGTGTAACCCATAAGTGCTCCATTCTACTCCTAACTCAAGCCTGAGTCAGAAGAAACTCAGCTCAGTGCACAAACTCCGTAGCACCGGCGAGGATCCTGAAATACTTTTTAAAAAAAAATTTCACATGAAGTGATGGACCATTTGGAGTTAGCTTAAAGTATGGCAGATAAAAGTTTTGTGTGGAGATTGTTGCATTGTATATAAGTTAGCTGCATGTCTTTTGCAGGATGTGACAATCAACCCAGCATGTTTTTTTTTTTTTTTTTAGCTATTTGTGATTTTGTAGGCAGTTTTATGTTCAATAGATTGGCTTTGCTTTCTACTTGACTGATGCCCAAAAACATTGTTAAAATCAAGAAAAGGCATTCTGCTTCTGAATCATCTGCGGGTAATTTCAAACTCGGTATGCATGATTGTGAAACTGCGTTCATTAACCCTAAGCCACAGACACCAGCACATTATATCATCATCATCATCATCCAGTGCCTTGCCGACTGGCGCGGACAATCATGCCTCTCCATAAATTGCGATCTCCAACGGCATGGATCAATTTGTGTATTGACTCCCTTCCATGCCATGACCCAAGATTGTCAAGAATTTTCTCCCGATGTCTTCCTCTATCTCTCTTTCTGCAAATCTTTCCGGTTGTCATGACATATTTCAGTTTTTGTCCTCTCATAACATGGCCGATAAACAATGACTATCTCCTTCTGATGTTTGTCATAAGTTGTCTTTGAGATTTAGCTTCCCTGAAAATGTCCAGATTGCTAATTTTATCTGTCTAATTAATTTTTAGCATTCTTCTATAAAGATATAATATTTAAAAAGAAAACGTCTGATGTGATAGGGCGGTTAAATAGTAGGTTTGAATGCATGGAGGAATAGGTGACCAGTGTTTTCCTGTCTGGATGGATGATGACAAGATCAGCGTAGCTCTCTATCAGCTGACATACCTGTCACATTGTATATAGGATACAGTTAAATATTAGGGCTGTACCGGATTCAAATATTTGAAATCCGGCCGGAGCCGGATTTGGCCGGATTTATGAAGTGAGATCCGGCCGGAGCCGGAGCCGGATTTACAAATTAAAAAAATAAAAATAAAATAACATACTACATCACTTGACTTAGGTGAGTGGAGTCACTCGACTGTTCATTACTGCAGTTCATTACTATATACATGACAATGATGACATATACTCATATTAAATCATTTAAATGTAAAATAATTACATTCACAGTAGAATAAGTAATTAAGTAATATTAAGTTCCATAAGTTCAAGATGAAACATAATACATAAGCACATAATGCTAATTTAGTAATTTTAATTGTTAGTTTTCAGTTTCAGTTTTTAGTTTTCACATTGTTTTCAGTTGGCAAATTATCAGCTCAGTTACAACTCACAACAACAGTACACTGAACAGATTGAATTTATTGAAATACATTCATTTAGTAATTTCACTATTTCAGTCAGTCTTCATTATGGCTGTGAAGTTGAACTCTCAGAGTCAAGAAGAGACGAGTTGTATTTCAGGAAAATCAACGTCTCCGCATTTTCTGGTAAAAGGCTACTACGGTGGTCAGTGATAATGTCTCCTGCAGTACTGAACAGCCTTTCCGATGGCACACTTGTAGGTGGTGGTGCAAGAAATACCTGCGCCAGTCTAGCCATGCTTGGAAATCTTTGCTTATTGGCATGCCACCATGAAACTGGATCTGACTGTCGAGTTTGAAGTGGCTCTGACAGGTACTGTGTCACCTCAGTGTTAATGCTGTTGCCTTCGGCACTTGCAGAACGATCTGCGGTGGGATTTTCCTCGACAATTGTGTCAAAACAGCTCCATAGGCTGGACTCGTACTGTGTGGCAGTGCTCACAGAAGTCAAAACACTAGTACTACTACTACTAATAGTAGCTGATGGATCCTGTGGACTGACTGTGTTTGCTGAATCAATAATGGAGTTAGCTGCTAACAGCAGATGGGCTCGTGCATCACTTCTACCACGTTCGGAGAAGAAGCACAGCTTGAATCGAGGATCCAGTAGTGTGGCACAGGTGTAAATACTGTTGGATTCAATGTCCGCAAATCTGCTGCTAACAGCTTCAAGCAGGGCTGCTTTCATAGTTTTGATCCCAGCATCACTACCTTCTTTCTGGAGGAAAGCCATGAGTGTTTTCACTAATGGGATCACAACTGATATTGATGCCTGAGCTGCACTTATTTCACGTGTGATTTCTTCAAATGGTGCCAAAGTAGCTACCACATTCTCCGTGACTGCCCACTGTTGTGCCGTTAGCCCAGTTACCGAATCAATTTCAAAATTTTCAACACAGTACAGGCTGATGCTGCGCCGTTGTTCTAACAGACGTCGTAACATATAGAACGTTGAGTTCCATCGTGTTGTCACGTCCTGGATAAGCTGATGTTGTGGTAGGTTTAATTCATTTTGAAGTTCATGCAAACGACTGGTTGCTGAAGAAGAGTGTTTGAAATGTCCTACCAATTTTCTTCCAGTACTGATGATGCCAGCAACATACTTTTGACTCAAAAGACCATCACGCACACACAGCTGCAGTGTGTGTGCAAAACATCCAACACTTGAATAGCTGCCATCACGAAAGCATTTGGCAATGTTGAATGCATTGTCTCTCACAACAACATGGCACTTCTCACGTGCAATTGACCACTCATCCAGCATCATTTCAAAATGTGCAAGCAAGTTTGTGGCCGTGTGATGTTCATCACATGCAGTACAATGGAAGACTACACTGCGGAGAACGAAGGAGTCTGTTAACCAATGGCCAGTGAGGCCCATAAATGACTGAGTGGTGTGTTCAGCTGTCCACGTATCTGTTGTGAATGATATGTAATCAGTGTCAGATATCATTGCTGCAATTTTTACCTTCAGACGTTTACACATGTCAGGAATGACATGTTCAGCAAAGTACTTTCTTGAAGGCAATTCATACCTTTTTTCCATTGTATGCATCAACTCTCTGAAACCTGGTCGTTCCACTACTTGAAAAGGCTCCATATCTATGGCTATCATTCGGGCTACGGCAGCATGAATGCGTTTAGCATTGGGACTGTTGAGGTCCCAAATTTTGGCCCGGTCCCATGCCTGCACAATTGACTGCTGGGTACTGCTGCTTGCTTTGTGCAAACACGGTCCCAGATTCATCATAGATGTGGTCGCCAATACACTGGCCTTCAGTGATGCTTTCTTTTCCATCATTTCGTCATAGCTTTTCTTGTGCATCGATCGCAAATGGGTCTGCATTGATGATGTTGAGAAGTCTTTGGGGCGATCTGATCGTCCACGCGATAACTGTTTGTCACACAACTTACATATTACCTTCGCTGAATCATCGTCTTTAACCTTGAAGTAATCCCAAACGGCGCTGTATGACTTAGATTTTGATGCCATTTTATTTTATGGGCAAGACCAAAGAAATTTACGAAAATAAATATTCAAGTCCCACAAACTCATGAAGTAATGCACCATTAAAATTCAAAATGAGTGTTTTTTTCTTAAAATTCTTATTTACATCAGCGAGAAATAGTAAACCGGAAGTGCTACTGTGCTATTGCCTAAAATTCGACGTGGCCTCATGAAACATGTACAGAAAATTAACGTGACTAGGCAACACAAATCCGGCCTAAATCCGGCAAAACTGGACCGGAGCCGGAGCCGAAGCCGGATTTGTAAAAATGGCCGGATTCCAGATTTGCCGGAGCCGGAGCCGAAATCCGGTACACCCCTATTAAATATACATTTGTTAGTTTAAATTCACTGGTGGACAATTAAGAAAATTATCAGAATATTGTGTTATTATAATGATGTGCAATTGTTGTTAAAACACGCATTATGTTTTATGAAATTTCCAGAGAGGTCGGCCACTGAAGTTGATCATCATGTCTGCAACACTAAGAGTCGAAGACTTCACGGGTTCAAGTCTGTTCAAGTACTCAACACCACCGCCATTAGTCAAAGTAAGGCCACAGTGCTGTAAGACTTTTGACCCTAGTTAAGTTTTGAGATTTTGCATGTTCAGTTAGTCAGTCGGGTGCTGAGGAGGGTCCGTGGCTAAGAGGGTACGATGTCTACCTCAGGCTCATCATGTGCAGGGTTCGTCCCCAGCACAGGGCTGGAGAATTTTCTTAGAGCATTAGTGTCTAATGCAATTACAAATTCCCCTGATCTCTTGGGTAGTGAGATCAGATACCTGCCCTACTCGGATAAAGGAACAAAATATGAAGACCTGTATGCAAGTTGCGCATGTTGAAGATCATGCTGCAGCTGGAAATCACAAAAAGTTGGCCATACGGCTGCCGCCCTCGCAGAATTGTTAAGAAAGAAAAGCTATCCAATGGTAGGTAGAGACTGTGACCTTGGATGGAATCTGTCTAGATGGAGCAGACCTGACACAAATGCTTGCTGAAGGTGGACATACTGACCTTTGAGGCACGTAACTACATGTGTTGCGCCTCCTTCAAACAAAGGAAAGAATCAGGTGCCATCTCTACAATGAAGGTTGGCTGCAATGGATTTCCAGTGCTGTCTGTCTCTCACTCATGACATACTATGTCTTCATATTGGGAGAATGTTGTTCTGGAAATAAACATTATTGGTGTAGACACAGAATAAAATTATATATTTATAATCAGTGATACACCATTTTATATATATTCAACAGTAAGTAAAGTTTTGCTGAATGAAATACCTATGTATTATGTTAGATCATCATCATCTTTCAATTTCGCTGTCAAGCATCATGAGGAGGAATAGCTATCATCCAGTTATCAGTTGGGGTATCTTCATTGCACTCTGGACAGGTCCATAGGTGCTCAGACTGATCAGTGGCACAGGATAGTGTCATCTGTGTGATTTTACAATGGCTTTGATATCGTCAATCCATTTTATTATCAGGCGCCTTCTTGCTCTTGTGTCAGATCTTTGGTGTAGCACCAGTGCTTGTGTGTTACATGGGTCCATAAGGGAAGCAAAGAATAAGTAAACTACCATCCATGCCATAACAGCTGGCTAAGGAGGGTTGGTTTTAGATTGACTATATATAAAACTTTAGCTGCAAAATCTTATACATTCTCATAAGAGAACAGGCTGTGATGTAAGACCTGATAAGAAAAGCATCTGGCATTGTTGAAATTTATGTTGAGTAGATCAAGCTTTTATTTTGATTTTATTGTTTCTCTTCTTTCCTGCAAATTCCACACAAAAGACAAGATGAACTATGTTAATTTTTGAAATGTGATTGTGAATGCATGTTGCAATATATTTGGTTACATTTGATAAATTTTTGTGGGTTTTTTCTCAAAATTTGTTAATTGAGTCTTTACATGCAACATATTTTAAATGTGATTTTTTTTCTTTGTGCTATGTTGTATGAAGAAATACATAAGTTCTATTCTGTCCTTAGCAGAGTTTTGTAAATTGTGCTCACACCTCAGAAATATTTCCTTGCTTTTAGGTGGAGGCTCGACAGTTCCCAGTCACTGTACACTTTAATAAGAAGACTGCGGACAACTACGTCACAGAAGCCTACAAAAAGGTAAACAATATGTAATATGTGTTTGCCAGCAGGCATGATTGTCTGATGAGTATTTTAGATTTATTGTTAAAATAATTGATTTTTTTCTCTTTTTGGGATGAAACTCTACCAGATTCAAAACATGCGTTGACAGATTTATTAACATATTTGAACCAGATATGCATTTGTTTTTCTTCTTCTGCTTCTTCTTTGTCTTTGTTGTCTTTTTCTTCAATCTCTGTCATCATCATCTTTGCCTTTGTTGTTTTCGCCTTTGTCATGAGCTTCTTCAACTTTGTCGTCTTTGTCATCTTCTCCTTCATCTTCATCATTTTCTTTTCATGTGCCTCTTGTGCAGCAGATATCGTGAATCATGACTCTCGATCCCGTTTATCGTTTAATATTTTGAAAAAGTTGTTAGAGTTTACATTATTATTTGCTGCCCAGTTTTCTCTTGTCTACCTCTATTTTCCCCACATAAGACTTTCACTTTTCCACTTCTTCTGTTGATATATCTCATACAATTCTTTTGTAATTTCCTTATGGTACTAATGAGTGATCTTTTGACAAAGAAAAACCCAAGTAGGAAATCTGCAGTAACATTGTATTGTGCATCTTGAGCACAATCCTCAGAAGTTAACATGGTTGAATGATAACCATACTCTGTAGTTTACATTCAGCAGTAGCAACCAACCAGCTACAAAGACACTAGTTTACATTCAGCAGTAACAACCAACCAGCCACAAAGACATGAAATAGGTCTGTATATTTCTTCTGAGGTTGCATGAGCAGTTCCCAGAGAGTTCAACTACTCACATGTCTTGCCCATTCCCAAACCTTTAAGTCTGATCATGTGAATCAAAGAGTTTTCTTCTCTATTCCCCTATGACGGATTTAGTTAGGTTTCAAAGTAGTTTGGTTGCAAGAGAGTAGACATTTTGTAATACATATTTGTGCTATATATTGTAATGTATATTTTATAATATGAATATTATGAATAAATATTAATATTCATATAATGAAAATAATAAACGAATGTTCAATGTATGTGAACTTCTAAATGCAATAGCCAAAATATGTTTTTTTTCCCCCCAAAGTTGTGCTTAATGCATCATGTGCACATTGTTCATGTGCTTCTCGTGTGCTTAATTTTTCTTACTATTAGCATTTCCTGGCAGCCAGTATACATGTCATGCTGGAGGTCTTGGTTTGATTCAGAATCTTACCTTATATTGCTCCATAATTGCCAAGTTGGGGGTGAAGGGGAAGAGAGATGGAGGCTACTGTATACTGTTCTAGATTGATCAGGGCCAATCTCATCATCATATGCCATATTGAGTGGTGCAGACTGTCATGTTACTCTACAAATATCTGTCTTTTGAGATCTTGATAAGCTCAACCACTAATTATCTTCCTTGCCACTCTGCCAGCCCTTTCAGCATGTTCTCCCTTGCCGTCATGTCTCTGATATTCTCGGTGCTTCAAGTCACAACTTTCTCCAGGCCATCTTATCTCCAGACCTGATCACAAAATGATGTTTGTCCTGTCTTATATGGGGAAACAACAGTCTTTGTGATTTGGCCTCTTGCAGTTCTTGGATTCTGTTTTTCTTAGCTGTACATGGAATTTGTAGCATTAGGGGGTTGGGGGCCACGCACATCTCTAGACCAACCTCACCTCATTAAGGTAGACACTAAAAGCTACTGTGAATCTCAGGGAAAGCAGAGAGTTGATAATACCATTTTACAACGCTATGATATGTGAAGGCCGCCAGTTTAAACCCCAAATGTAGTATTTGTCATGGTAACGCCTTCACTGTTACCCTTGTACTCTTTTTGTCACTAGCACCTGCCACAAGGGGGAAGTTACTTTCACAGGGGCCAATATATAGGCCTTGTTTAAAACATATTCATTGTCAGAGTTTTCAGTATTCTGTGACTAAATATAAGAAGCATACTCAGTCAATGTAATAAGTACATTCAGTCATTGTGAGAAGTATACTCAGTCGTGTTGCATTGATGGCACACATGAAGAATAGCCAATCACACATGGTGCATTGCTTAGCACAGAAAGATAAATTTTAAATGGACTTAAGAAACTGTTTATGGTGATATCTTTATTATAACAGGTGTGTAAAATTCATCGCACACTCCCAGAGGGAGGTATTCTTGTGTTTGTGACTGGTCAGCAAGAGGTGCACACTTTAGCCAAGAAGTTGCGGACATTGTTTCCTTATGTGAAAGGGGAGGGTAAGTTTGTTTCCATCTGTATTTTCTCTCTTTTTCTGTCTTCTTCTCTCTCATTTTATTTTTCTGTGATTTATTTGTGTTAGTGTTTGAATAGTTGCAGTGATAAATACGAAGTATATAATTACTATTTTATCATAATCACATGATTGATTTAAAGCTTAGAAAATAAGTGGTGATTGTATTCATATAATTTTTCGAGCGAAGTTATTTATGCAGTGTCATTATATTCATTTCAGTTGTATTATATGCTACTATTAGGGCTGATGACCTAGTTTCTGGTGCCCAGGCCCAGTCTCTGGTACACATGATGTACACAGTGAGACTAAACTTTCTCATAAATCTCTTCCTAAATTACAGCTACCCAGTCTCTGATACACATGATGTACGCAGTGAGACTAAAGTTTCTCATAAATCTCTTCCTAAATTACAGTTACCCAGTCTCTGGTACACATGATGTACACAGTGAAACTAAAGTTTCTCATAAATCTCTTCCTAAATTACAGTTACCCAGTCTCTGGTACACATGATGTACGCATTGAGACTAAACTTTCTCATAAATCTCTTCCTAAATTACAGTTATCCAGTCTCTGGTACACATGATGTACGCAGTGAGACTAATCTTTCTCATAAATCTCTTCCTAAATTACAGTTAGTACTGATGGGTGGGTAACACAGGGGTAATAATGTCCACTTCACACTTCATAGGGTGTGTGTTTGATCCTTGTAAGGCCTGGATTTTAAAAATAAAAAAAAATAAACCATAGCTTGAGGGCCAAGTGATATAAAGGTTACACTATCCATCTCTAGCTTGTGCAGACCTGGTTAAAATCGGTGTAAACTGGATTGGATGTCTAGCCATTTCAGACAAGAGCAAAAATGTGGAGGACCTACATGTATGTAATTGTGCATGTTAAAAATGCATTGGCAGTTGAAAATAAAAAAGAGCATGCAAAATAAACTGCTGCCTGGGCTAAATTTCAAAAGAAGAAAACTACCTCACATGTTTATAGTATATGTGATTCTGGTATATACTTATTTGGATCCTCCCAGTGCTATGGAGTTCATGCACTGTACATAAATTCTCTTTGTGTGATGATGGAAAGAGACTAGAGCACTTGTGGAGATATTTGTTTGCAGTCAAAGTGATTCTAACCAAACAAAATCCAAGCCTTTAGATCACCTAGCGATTGCTAGAGTAGGTGGTCTTTATTTCCCAGCCTGAACAAAATCCTGGCACACACCAGCAATTGTACAGATACTGTAATGGAAACAAAAGAAATCTGAAGTGATTTCTTCTTCTTCTTCTTCTTCTTCTTCTTCTTCTTCTTCTTCTTCTTCTTCTTCTTCTTCTTCTTCTTCTTCTTCTTCTTCTTCTTCTTCTTCACAAACCTTCAGATGCCAAACTAATATATTTAAAGAAAGCGACTCAAGGTTGTTGACATCTCCGTACAGTTTGTCCTCAAATGAAGCAGGCAGTTGCAGATGAGGACGAAGCACGTATAGGAATGTCCTGAGTGCTGTGATGTCGGTTCTTGACTCAACTCAACTCAAAATGAAGAGGGTGTAGGTCAAAGTAAATTTCTCTGTTCGCTAAAGTTTTGAAAACAAAAGATCAAGTTATTGTTGTTAATGGATAGTTAAGTAGATTAATAGAATGCGAAGCTTGTATCTGTGTCTGTCTACCTTATCAGTGGCACACGAGCCAGCGAAGAAGGAATCACGGCGTGAGAGGAAGCGGAAAGAGAAAGAAACAAAAGAAAGTACTCCTGCTGTTGAAGTCTTACCAGAAGTAGACTTAAGCAGGTGAGATTTGAATATTATTATATTTTAAATGAAAACAGATGAGGGCTAAAGAAAAAAGTTTGTTTGTTTACAGTATCATTACAGATATGGGAGAACATTTTTATGACTGAACATGAAGCATAAACTGATTTTTCTAGGCTTATAGTGATTAGTTACCTTAAAAGGTTTCTCAAATCTGAGAATGTGGTCCACAGCTATATGGATGTTGAAATTATCACACTCTGCAATATTATAGAATTGGATATTATATGTAGAATTACAGAAAAATATAATTTAATACAATATAGAGATATCATAATTAGAGGAGAAAACACATAGATTTGGTTTTCCAGCTTTGTATAGGGTACATAATACGGCAGACATTGTTAGGGCCCTTTAGGATCATGTGTATAGTGTGGGAAAACAGATAAATCTTCATAACCTAGAAAGAATGGATCGGCAGGGATTGCCCAGATGATCTGGCTGACACTCAGTTCTCAGAGGAAAGGCCAGAGGGACACATAGTCAGACTGGAACTGGAATCATTAGTATAATATTGGAACTCTTCACTGGCTGTTGAAGAGGATGGAGCACATATGGGAATGTCCTGATTACTGTATGTGAGTTCTTGAATCATCTCATTTCTTATTTATGAGAAAGATTCTAGGCGCATACTTTGCTTCAACAGCAAGGCCTATAAACTCAAGCTCAGCTCAGGAAATCCTTTCTGGAGACATGATTGGTGATTATTACATGTCTCAATAATGTTTGCTAGTGGAGGACAGCAATTGGGAGGGTGCAAGCCTTACCCTAGTGCGAGGAAATGCAACCTAAAAATTAAATGTCATGGCATGGCAGACCAGGCTCTAAGCCTTGGCTGGTAACTGGCCTAGGATGGAAGCTCCGACAGGCGGACAGTTAGAGCAATGCTTTGCTGATCCTGCAGCTTCTGCAGCCTGTCTTGTTCCAGACGTATTGGTGTTACCTTTCCTCTGGAGTAAACTAGACAGGCCGAGAGAGTGATCATGCTGCGTGGGCAACACATGGTCTCTAAATTCAGCCCAGGTTTTGTGGTATGAAGAAATATAACTCCATTTTACAAAGTGTCATCTATGAAGATGGCCAGGTGCCAGTCAGTCATGTGTTGGCCACATTAATATCACAGTGGTTTATAAAGAACAGTAATGGAAAGCTTGGATTTTAGTAGAGAGCCGTTCATCACAACAATGGACACTGGACACTTCAAGCATAAGATATAAGGTAGAGGAACTGATGAAGGATCTAGAATCTTGTCGATGATCAGTGATGAGAATGACATTCTCTAGAGGTCTTATTTAATGATGATGATTGATAGGTTTTTAAATTTGCATGCAGATTTCAACATTTGTAATAATCGTTTATTAAAATCTTGCCAGCTACTCTGTTTTGCCGCAAGATGATGAAGAGGCAGAGAAAGAAATAGATGACCTGATGAAAGACAACCCTGATGCAGAGATGGGAGAGGAAGATGATGATGAAGATGAGTTGGATGATGAAATGGTAATTATGGCTCTGCGGGCAGTGTTAGTAGATCCGCCTGGCTTGGCTCTTTGAATAATATTAGTAGACTCTCACTTTGCTCTACAAATCATATTTGAAAATAGACTTCATCGTGATTGTTCTTTGAGAAGTAATAGTGGATTCACCTACTTTGCGGTTGTGAACACTACTAGTGATCCACCCTATTTGGCTTTTTGAACATTACTAGTTGACCTGACCTCTTTTTCTTGGCTCTCTCAACAATATCCACCTCACTGAGCTCTGTGAACAGTTTTAGTAGACTCACCTCACTGAGCTCTGTGAACAGTTTTAGTAGACCCACCTCACTGGGCTCTGTGAACAGTTTTAGTAGACCCACCTCACTGCATTCTGTCAAAAATTTTAGTTGACCTGCCTCATTTGGTTCTGTGAACAGTTTTAGTAGACCACCTCATTTGGCTCTGAATAATGTTAGGGGGACTCACTTCACTCTTCAAATCGTATTTGCAGATACCCTTCATTGGGCTTGGGACATTGTATTTGTAAAGGTGGTTAACATGCTTGCACTGTGCCATCCGTGTGGAATATGAAAGTTGCATAAGATAGAAATGAAAGGAAGTTGTAGGAGGGAAACAAGCCATTAAAATCAAATATTCAAGATTTCATCAAGTCTATTTGTATGGATGTTCATTGTTTGCAGTTACATGAAAGTTGCTTACACATGATTTTGGGAGCTGCCATGGTAGTGCAGTGGTGTAGTGTATATGCTTGACATTTGTTCTCTCTCTCTCTCTCTCTCTCTCTCTCTCTCTCTCTCTCTCTCTCTCTCTCTCTCTCTCTCTCTCTCTCTCCTCCCTCTCTCTCTCTCCCTCTCTCTCTCTCTGCTGATTGATCTATAAAACATGGGGCTAGCACCATAAACCCAGTATGGCTCCGAACTATTTACTTTACATGTAATTTTAGGTGTAGTTGGTTCATTTGTTGCTAAGCTTGATATCTTTAGTGTAGCTGTGTTTCACAAATATTGTGTTTTTACAGAGAATCAAGATGGAAGAGGACAGGCCAGACAGCAGCATACCACTCTATGTCCTGCCATTGTATTCGCTCTTGTCTAGTGAAAAGCAAGCAAAGGTAGTTTAACCATTTTGATTTTCAATGAAGAAAAGTTCTCAGCTGGTTGTTTGCAATAAGCAGATTTAGATACATTTAAGATAATAGCATTTTTGATTGTGGCCTCATGTGGTAGTACAAAATGGAGAAAGAAAAGGTATGTTAAGATTCTGCGGAAAAACAAGCCCTAACATAATATAATATATCTCACAGAGATGTCAGAGTAGGTGAAAACTGACTGTAACACAGATGTTAGTGTAAACACAAAAAAGTATATGCAAGTATACACAAAGTATAGAAACATCTAAGAACAGTTAAAAAAATTCCACATCCAATGTTTCAGTCATAGAAAACTTTCTTCAGAACAGTACAAACAGGACGTAAATATAATACAGAAAAATATAACTAACACAATATAGATAAACAAGTAACTAAGAAATTATCGGCTCGTGGTAAAGGGGTTATGGACACAGTTCGTGATCCCGCATACCACGTTCGAAACACAGATGTGGATGATTGGTCTGCTGCTGCCTTATCTTGGTTTTTGTTGTTGTTGTTGGTATGCTAGTCATTCAGAAAGTAGTGGCAAACTACTGAACGTAAACTTGCCAAGGAATCACGAACAGCCAAATAATGCTGGAGTTGACTGCTACTAACCTCAATTCTATAGATGGAAGTCCTTATCTGGACCTTCGTGACCTGAAAGCACATGCATCAGTATTCACATTCTTCCAGAGGGTTCACCAACAACCAACATATGGTTGTGAATCTGGGACATGTTGTAACCAAGCAGATTCCTTGATATGTGGTTTTACAGGCAAATGCTGGAAATCACATTTAAAAAAATTACATGTCCTTTGCAGGATAGTTGCTATCAACCCCGGGTTGATTTTCTAGACAATTTTAGTTTCAGTAGTTTGCCAGTGCCTTCTGTTGAGAAGCCAGCATTTAAGTGCAACGCACCTGTGTAGCAATGAACCCACCACCTCATCGCAAGCACATAGGAAGTTTAGACATGAGCTTGATAACCCTAGGCCACACTGATCTCTGATAATACCTTGGACAGCCAAAGTGATTATTCTGAATGCTTTGGAAGAGGCTGAAACAAAAAGACAACTTACCACAAGCAACTGCACGTGATGAGAAGAGAACAACTGAAGCATATTGCAATGGCTGGAAAGATCTATGCAAACAGTGGTAAAGGGAGACAGTGGGAGAAGATTCTTGGCAGCCTTTTCATTGTGGCATAGACAAGATAGCAGACGAATTGATATTTTTTGTTGAAGATCCAAGATGGGTTATGACGATGATGAGAGCCTTGTATATTTAATAACTGATATATTATGCAGATACCTTAGAACCAGTAAGTCATTAAAATACAAATTATCAAAGAAAAGTAAATTTTTATGCCATGCAATCAAAGGAAAAGGATAGTCAAATCATGTAGAAAGCCTCCAACATTAGCACAAGACAATTACCATGTCAGGGACGGACCAGAACAAATAATTACTAGGCATTATCAATTATGCAGCCACATGTGCACAAAATTTAAGATTGACAAATCAGCCATGTGCACATGTTGATTGATACCCCAGACAGCAGATCACATTCTCCAAGATTGTCCTGAATATGATATCATGGCAAACCTTCTGACCTAGAGAAACAACTGTAGAAGCTAAACATTACATATGAGAGAGTTAAAAAAAAAGGTTTATTGCGATTTCTAGATGATCTATTTCAAGTGATCAAAAGAAGAAGAAAGATCATGTAATATAGCGAAGTTTGTAAAAAGAAAAGGGGCATGGTGATAAATAAAGAAGATTAAATGAGCTGTCAGAATATCATAAAGTTTGGAAGTAATTGACTACTGATTCTGGTTATGTGTCTGGACGTGGGAGTATTAATACTCATGCATGGTTGATTATGTTTGTATTTACAGGTGTTTGAACCACCACCAGAGGGCTGCAGACTTTGTATTGTGGCCACCAATGTCGCAGAAACTTCGCTCACTATTCCAAATATCAGATATGTTGTTGATACTGGCAAGGTACACAGTTTTTCATCTTTTTTTCCTCCTGTCATTACTTTTTTTCTTACCTGGCGTGAACATTATTTTTGCCCAGATAAACTTTATCTTTTGCTCATGTTTTACAGGGGTTGCAAAGCATAGTAATGTTGTAAGCTACATCTGAATAAAGACAAGAGCTTTCTCAATCAGTTACAGTTCTTCTTCTTCTTCTGCGTTCATCCGGATTTTTTTTTCAGATGTGACTGCATTGTGCCTGTTTACAGCAGAGCTGCGTTCTTGCGCCGTTAGGCAGACACATCCGACTTCTGTGGGCATTTGTTGACCGGGTTAACCTTCCCGGGAGTTAAAGTTCATACCATCTCCCAAATTTGACAGTGGGAGCATGTTTTCAGCTGCAGACTTCATCTACCACCTGCCTGAGTTGAGCATCCCCAACCAGAGGTGCTAATCTGCTAGCTACATACCTTTCATTGTCAGCTACATACTTCAACTATCACCTGCCTGAGTTGAGCATCCCCAACCAGAGGTGTTAATCTACTACATAACTGTTTCATTACAATCTTAACTGATTAAGTGCCATGGGAAGGTTAATCATCTTAAGCAACTTCCCGTATATGCCATGGACATATATACAGTCGATTTCCCTATGCAATCCTCTTTAATTTGATATATAATACAACATGTCTGCTACCATATTCACAACTGTTAAGTCATAACTGTGACATACCCCTACTTCCCATTTTCCGTCATCAATTCTTGTTTGGTTCAAACCTACATTTTGTTTGTCACTGAATCTGTTAATAAATATATCTCTAGAAATTATATTTCCAGATTTTTAAAATAAAGAATAGAGAGGGCTACAAAATATTTCAGAGAATGACAGAAACAGAGAAAATAAATTTGTCCTAAGGTGCTTATTTAGTAAAGAGGAGTGGCTAGGATACTTGCCTGCCAACTCAGTGGTCATGTGTTCAAACCCCCTTGAAGCGGGAATTTTTAAAACATTGATCTAGGCTCCCAGGTCGTCCCAACCTAAATGGGATACCAGGAAGTATTCTTGGAAGTAAAAGCGGCCGGCATGGCACTGAGCACACCTACCCTCTGGTGCTGATTGATCTATCAAATATGAGGCTAGCACCATATGCTTCTAGGCGTAGAAACAGTTTTTATCTCATAGGGAGGGTATCAGATGATCAGTAACAACAAAATGAGTTTGTAAGTAAAAACCTCAATAATTTGAAATGCTGAAGAGAATTACAGTTGATGAAATGAGTTAGCGAAAATATAATTTAATTTTTGTTTGATTATATTAATTTTTTTCGTCTTGTACTGTGCAGTTTTATAAAATCTGTCTGTCATATTCTCAATAATAATGCTGAGGTAAGGGGTTCAACACCTACACCGGACAGTTGGGCTAAAATGTTGATCTATTGTCCTTGACTTGGGGATGTTAGTTACAAGTACCTGTGAAGTCGGAGTGGGTTTGCCTTATGGCGAGGGACACTGTTAATAGGTAAAGCTAATCCACACGAAAATTCAGTCCAGCACTACTTGAAGTAGTGTTATGGACTTTACTTGAGTTCAAAGTGAGCAAGAACAAAAAACAAATATTCCTAATAATAATAATCACTATTTTTAGCTGTTATAAATTTGGTAGTTAAATCTGAAGTATTTAACTAAGGCTCTTTGTTGTCTTTCTTATTTGATAGTTGTTTATGGTTTGGTTTTGTGAAAAACATTTTAAAAATAGAACATTTTTTGTAAGCTTCAGCTTCAGTATGTTCTTTCATTGGTCAACATTTTTAAAGTCAGATGATTATAAATTGTTGTACCAATACGTTACTGTCAGCTTTCTTACATTTTTCTGTTTTCATGTTGAGCCAGTTACAAATAACATTTACTAGTTCAGTGCCATGTTTGCCTTGATTCAGCTTTCCTAGTTGCAGAAAAATGTCAGTCCTTCACATGTCTTGCAATGATGTATTTTTCCCTCATTTATCTATTGCCAGACAAAGACCAAGTTTTATGACAAGGTAACAGGTGTGTCAACTTTCCGCGTGACATGGGTCTCACAGGCTTCAGCTGACCAGAGAGCCGGCAGAGCTGGTCGCACAGGTCCCTGGACATTGCTATAGGTAATGGTCAGAAGTGGAATTAATTTGCATCCATGCGTTATTAAAACTACAGGTTTACACAGTATAAGCAAATTAATGTTTTAGTAATACATGCAGGTCAATATTTAATTTTTAAAGCATTAAGCGTGCAGCAGAATTATACAGGTACCAAGGACGATTGACACTCAGTCTCAAGAATATTTCTCTTTGGGCATTGAATTGAAGTCTGTTGACAATTACATAACTAAAACCTCTGGAGGAGGAAACATGATCAAGCTGGACCTGATCGCAGCCAGTGCATATATGTGTACTGAATTGTGGCCTGGTTACTTCCTAATAATGAATTCCAGAAACCAGGTTTAAACACCATGCTGAAAATAGTCTGATGGAGAGGGAAAGGAGAACTCTATAACACAGTCCCTGAGGAGGGAAAGTCTGTACACCAATTTCACTCCATTAGCCAGGGTGGATTCCATTAGCATCAATTTGAATATCTACTTCTCTGTAGAATCTCTTGTCAGATCATTCAAATGAAACACAAAATTCCTCATTGTTGGGGAGAAAATCTTCTCTGCTTGGTTGGTTGGTTAGTCGACAGATCATCCTCATTGCACATCGAACCATTCAGTCCATAATTGCTCGGATCCCCTCAGCAAATCCCGCAGCATGTAGCGGCTTGTCAGTGAATAGTGTTCACACCATATTTTGTTGCTTTCATGTGTGTGCATCTTGCGCTGTGGTAAAAATTTGGTCATAAACACTATTGACCACTGCATTGTAACGATTACACAAATGAACGCAATTTAGGTCAAAACGTGCATTTTACACTGTAAAGAACATTTGAGGCTGGTTTTTATATATCCCAGCACTAGATTTTACTTACAAACTCATAAAAATGCACCCTCGGACAGCTATGCGTTTCTTTTTTTTGAACACTATAGTTCCTGTACTTTATTCACATTTGCACATTATATGTTGATTTCTCTATGCTTTCTCCCAGCTGAATTGAAAATTGGCCATAGATATTTAAATTTGCTTGTTTGTTTCATTTCTGAGTTCTGCATTTTTAATGACAAAATGTTCTAATAAAACAATGTGTTTGTATTCTAGGCTGTATTCATCAGCAGTGTTTAGTGACTTTGCCAAGTTTTCACCTCCGGAGATTACAAGAAGGCCTGTCGATGACCTGGTTTTGCAGATGAAGGTATTTACTTTTGGCACGAAAAAGGCTGCGGTGATATAGTAGTTAGTGCAAGGATGGAATGAATGGCTATGATGATATGATGTCTGCTTGTAATCAAGCAGGCCTGGTTCGATTTACAGTGTGGTTGGTATGGATTTTTACATAATAAGAAAAGGATGGTATAGTCCCTCTCTGATCCTTCCGTAGTGTATCGGACATCTAGCCTTCTCAGATAAAGGCGGAAGACTAGAGAGACCCACATGTATGTTGTGTGCACATTAAAATCTCTCGGTATTCGAAATAAAAAAAAAAAAAGCAGACTGCTGCTAGACTAAATGTCGAAATTTTGCCCACAAAAAAAAAAGATTATTTTTCACAAGCGATTCTGGTACATATACATTTTTATTCCCACCAGTCCATCCAGCCTCATGTTAGGGATCCATCCAGCCTCATGTTAGGGATCCATCCAGCCTCATGTTAGGGATCCATCCAGCCTCATGTTAGGGATCCATCCAGCCTCATGTTAGGGATCCATCCAGCCTCATGTTAGGGATCCATCCAGCCTCATGTTAGGGATCCATCCAGCCTCATGTTAGGGATCCATCCAGCCTCATGTTAGGGATCCATCCAGCCTCATGTTAGGGATCCATCCAGCCTCATGTTAGGGATCCATCCAGCCTCATGTTAGGGATCCATCCAGCCTCATGTTAGGGATCCATCCAGCCTCATGTTAGGGATCCATCCAGCCTCATGTTAGGGATCCATCCAGCCTCATGTTAGGGATCCATCCAGCCTCATGTTAGGGATCCATCCAGCCTCATGTTGGGGATCCATCCAGCCTCATGTTAGGGATCCATCCAGCCTCATGTTAGGGATCCATCCAGCCTCATGTTAGGGATCCATCCAGCCTCATGTTGGGGATCCATTCAGCCTCATGTTGGGGATCCATCCAGCCTCATGTTGGGGATCCATCCAGCCTGATGAAATGGGTACCATGGACTTTTCAGTGAAATTCATTTATGTGTGCCATGGAGAGAGGACGAAAGAGAGTGCAGATCTGAAGATAATTTCTGAAGAGCAGATTAAGTAAAGTGAGTCAAGGACCCATTTGAAATTCCTTGAGGCGTATTGGGTATATTGTGCTAACTCCGTATTTTTTATTGATCCGTTGTCATCTACTTCCATGACATTCCCTGGTAGCCATTTTATGCCGGGTCAGCCTGGGATCCCAAGTCATTTTCTAAAATCTGCCTTGATGGGGATTTGAACGTATGAATGAATGCCAGGCTGGCAGGCAAACACATTAGCTTCTGCCCTACCACAGCTTTGAAAGAGCAGAGAAATAATCTAAAGTATGTGTGTAACATTTCTTCTGATTAGCTGTAGCAGTAAACCGTAACAGATATGTGATGATACATTGTAGTGTTTATGTTGTCTTGGGCATATGTGAAATGTAAATCAAAGTAATGGAGAAACCAGCCATGGTTTGACAATTCACAAAAGCGTATGCGTAATGTGAAATTAGAAATAGAACTGTCAAGTCAAGTAGAAGAATGACGCTGATTAATGAAATATGATACAAACAGATATTGCTCATTCTGGAATGTTTGAGTTGGGTATTGGAGATGTTAAGTTCTGAACAAGAAAATCATTAACAATAACAACTGAAAATAGTCGGAAATAAAGGAAGCTACTGAATATTTGCGTGTGTGTGCTCGCTCGCTCACTTTTAACTCAAGCATAGTCCATACATGCTATATCTAGTAGCACTGGACTGAATTCTGCGCGTGGATTAGCTTTCCTTATTAACAGTGTCCCTCGTCATCAGGCGAACTCACTCCGACTTAAGAGGCACTCAATATTTAATCCAGGTTAGTTTTATTGTGAAAGCTGTGGTTAGCATGCCCACCTGCCGGCTGTACGGTCATGTGTTTTAATTACCACAAGGCAGATAAACAAAATGTATATGAACTTCCAGGTCAGCCCAACCTAAATTGGGTACCCGGAAATGTGCTGGGAATTCAAGGTGGCCAGTTTCAGATTGACCAACTCAACAATTGAGTGCAGACGGCGGATCTATACAAAAATGGTATAGCACCATATACCCAGTATGCCTCAAGGTGTGTAAAAGAGTCTATACTTGTAGTTATGTTTTATTTTGTTTTCCATTTCAGAGCATGCGTATAGACAAAGTGGCGAATTTCCCCTTCCCAACACCTCCTGATGATGAGCAGATAAAGGTGAGATACTATAGACATGATACATCTTTTCTTTCTATAGCATAAATGTTTTCCTTCTATAGCATAAATGTTTTCCTTCTATAGCATAAATTGTTCCTTCTATAGCATAAATGTGTTCCTTCTAAAGCATAAATGTTTTCCTCTGATAGCATAAATGTGTTCCTTCTATAGCTTAAATGTTTTCTTCTGATAGCATAAATGTTTTCCTCTTATAGCATAAATGTTTTCCTTCTATAGCATATATGTTTTCCTTCTATAGCATAAATGTTTCCCTTCTATAGCATATATGTTTTCCTTCTATAGCATAAATGTTTCCCTTCTATAGCATAATGTTTTCCTGTTACAGAATAAATGCTGTTGCTTTAGAGCTTTTGTGATTCTGAAGTTGATACTAGATAATAATGTGCCAGTCTTGACCAACTGCTTCTTATCTGAGACAATGATTCAGTTGTGCCTTCTGACTCTTACGCCTTCTGACTCAAACATTTACTGTTTACTAGTTACTTAAGTGGGTACTAGAAAATGTTCTGGGAAATAAAGGTGCCCATGGTTGTATTGACCACATCACCCAATGAATGCCTGTTGGTCTCTACAAATGTGGGGCTACCACCATACACCTCTAGGTGGGAAGAAAGATCCTTTACCTTTTTACTTACACCATACACTATTTAAACTAACTAACCCACTCTCTATCACAGTGGTTCTCAACCGGTGGGGAATCCCCCCTCCCCCCGGGAATTTTATGGTTTCCAGGTGGGGGAGAATGAAGATTATTTCAAGATCGCGTTAATACAAGAACCGATTACTTGATATTGTTTTTCCCTTCATACTTTATGGTTCTGTATGTCTCACCCTTCTGAAATTAATTTTATAATGTAAGTAGACTCACAAATCATTTTTAGTTTAGTTTAGTCGTTGGATCAACATCACGGCACACGGTTTAACCCATAAGTGCTCCGTTTTCCTCCTAACTCAAACCTGAGTCTGGAGAAACTCAGCTCAATGCACGAACTCCGTTGCATCGGCGAGGATCCTGAAATACTTTGGGTAGATTTTTAACTCGAAATTTTGCCCGGGCAGCGCCGTTAGGCTACTCTTTTTCGATTTCCAACTGCCAAGGGATTTTTTACGTGTGCAACAATACACACGGGCGTCCGATCTCACTACCCAGAGACCAGGGGAAATTTTATTACTGGAAGTCCAGGTGGATTTTTTAAATAAATCCCGGTCCTCACTGGGGCCTGAACCCGGGACCTCCAGCACTCGAGGCGGACACCATACCTCGAGACCACTCAGCCCCACAAATAATGTTTTATGTAGATGCCTAGACTTATTTTAGTATGCGTTATTAAATTTAGCTTCCATTATTACGTATACTGTGTGTGTGGGGGGGGGGGGGGGGGGGGGGGGGAATTTGTAGGGAGGAAATACGAAAAGGGGGGGGGGGGAGAATAGATTATGCAACCACATGTATACAAAATTCAAGATTGGTGATTCAGCCATGTGCACATGTGGTTTGGCACCGCAGACAGCAGAGCACGTACTCCAAGACTGCCCAAACTACAACATACCCAGGCATACCTTCTGGCCTAGAGAGACAACAGTGGAAGATAAACTCTATGGACCGCTGAGTGAACTAAAAACGACTGTTAGATTCATACAGGAGACAACATTGCAGTTATAGATGTATTTCAAGTGAATGAAGAAGAAGAAGAAGAAGAAAGGGGGGGAAATGACATTCTGAAAATATGATGAAGGGGGGCACGGGCCAAACAAGGTTGAGAACCACTGCTCTATCAGTTGCTTAGCTTAGATAATTAAAGTTATCCCTGTTTGACTTAAACAGTTAAAATTTAACACCTGACTGGGACAGAATAAATTAAGAATGACTACATTACTGACATCTTTCTGATAAAATGATTGACACTGCTGGAGTGTTCTTTCACTACAGGCTGCCGAAAGTTTGCTGATCTCGCTTGGTGCCTTGCACAAGGTTGGTGGTGCTTCCAACAGGTTTAAAGCTCTGAAGAAAGGTATGGTTTGTTCTGACAAGAACGTTTCATGTTAGATTACTCTAGATAGCTTATCTAAGCAGAGCATACAGCAACAATTCTTACATGATCTTTTCCATTTTCCTAGTGAAGAAACAATGTTCCTTAAAGTGTAAGAACATAACTTTATTTTACACGGGTTAAGAATTAGGGCTGGACCATCCCATCTTACACTCTGTCCTTCATGTCAGAATTTTATATTAAAAGTTTTATCATTAAAATGATAGCTCAGTTAGTTATCTGTTGAGTTATCATCCTTGCATTCTAGACAAGTCCATAGGTGCTCAGATCCTCCCCCCAACATATGCAACATCATTCGGCGGTAAAAGTGCCAGGACTGTGTTGGTTGACGAGGCCCCTCATTCTCCTGATGTGCCTCTCATGTCTTGCCATGTCAATTCTTACTCCCAAGTCTCTCATGCTATACAACGATATGGTTTCACTGACATAAAAGTATATATATTTCTTGAATGTTAGCAAAGTAATTGTCTTATTATTATTAATACAAAGTGTAATGACCATACATACAAACATTTCCTAACTTTAATTTGCAGACGTTAATATTAAATTTAAATTTACTTTTAAAGTTTAGCCATAATGGTAATGAAAGTGATAGCAATTAGTTGCAAATGTGTAAGATGGTCTGAGTTCAAATCATATAAGTTACCAACACAATTGGACAGTCCTTGTAGAACCAACTGAGAAAAAGGAATATGGGGAGACCAAAACCTGTATCTTTATTCCTGTTTGTGGTTGGTTGGATTTTTCAGTTTTTCTATGGAAGAGGGAAGCTAGCCACACACCCAACCCTCCTTTGTCTCTTATGACATGTATGCCGGATGTGAGGAGATAAATGGACCTGAAAGGGATAATTGAGCGCCTATGAAATCTTGTCCCTGATCTTGTGACATCCGAGGCTCATGTGAAGGAGATAAATGGAACAAGGGATAGTTGAGGGTTTATACAACATTCGAGGCTAAAAGGAAACAAAATAAAGAGAACAAATACACCACTTGACAGCATGTTTAAATCAGCAACACCATATACAACTGTGTGATATAATTAAAAAACAAAACAGGATGATTCTATACGATTTATAATACTTGTTACCCTATTTGAAGGCAGAGATTTTGGCGCCGTCTCTCATCCCCAGATTTGAGTAAATAGTATCCTCTGTTAGTTTCTAGTGCCCTGTTTATTGTTTCCTTTTCGTTGTCTTGTATCCTTCCTGTTTAGGTTATTAGATTATCTTCTGTCTCCTGGTGCGAAGGTTATTTCTATTCCAATTTTCTTGTTGCAACTTACACTCACTTCCTATTGGCATTATTTCTTTTCTCCTGTTGTTATCTGACCTCATTTACCATTCATGTAATTTGTCTACACTTGTTACAATGTCATAGTATTTCTCATGTCTTCTGGTTGTTAAGTTGTGATATTGTGTACTGGGGAAATGCATGTCTTTTCTATTGATCCCTGTTACTTCTCATTCACACGAGTTCTATAGTCTCATCTACACATGTGGCTGAGAATGCAAGTTAGAGACATATTTCTTGAATGTTACCTTGTGACAGTGATTTTCAGTGATTGTATTCTTGAAGCACATAATGGTTTGTTATGAAATCTGTTACCTGTCAGATAGTGAGTCACCAAAGGAGCAAGTGGTCAAGTATAATGGATTCTGTTATTTTTTACTTGTGTTTTTGTTTCGCCATCTCACTTGATAACCAGAGTCGTGAATCAGATCAGTGTTGCTGTCTCAACCATGCCATGTGGCCAAGCATCCAGGTATTTACTTCTCTGCCTTCCCCTTTATTCTCTTCCCTTTGATCTTGCCAGTTGTCACCAAATTCTCCAATTTATTTCTTCTCATAACGTGACAAAAAATGTTGACTGTCTACGTCTGATTTCTCTAATCAGTTTACGGTATTCATTTGTTTCTTGTAGGATTTGGTCATTGGTTTTTCTGTCTGTCCTTGGTATTCTTTGCATTTTCCTCAGAAACCACATTTCCACAGCCATCAAATGTTTTTCAGCTGTCTGCTCATTGTCCACGCTGCAAATCAAATCGAATGTAACATGTACATTAACTTGGTTTACTTCTATTTTGAAGCATTTTAATTAATTATTGTTGTCATTGTTTCATATTTACAGCCAAGAGCCCAGTGATATCAGATTTGGGCATGAGCATGGCCTCATTTCCTGTTGCCCCGAGATATGCAAAAATGCTGATACTGGCCAGGAAGTACAAAGTGTTGCCTTATGTAGTGGCCCTTGTTGCCGCCCTGTCTGTTGATGAGATCTTTGTTGATTCTATACAGCCTGCAGATGTAGCTGAGAATGTAAGTTGCAGACATCATTTATGAAATGTTAAATTGTCTGGTTTTTCTCTGATTTTGTTTGCCATGAAGCACACAGAAGTTTGTTATAAACACTTCATTATCTGTCTGTGGCTTAGGGGATAGTGAGGCACACAGTTTAATCATTCTTTCTTCAGAACTGACAGGCTAAAGGAATAGAAACACAAATTACGGTAAAGGTCAGCATGTGAATGGATAAGAGTACTTGCTCTTTATCTTCTGGTGCTCTGATGGCGAGGTAGAGGGTCAACCCTAAACTAGTCTTTTGGGCTAAAATTTTGACTCCTCATCCTTGACTTGGGGAGGTAAATTACAAGTAATTCAGAAGCTGGAGTGGGTTTGACTAATGGAGAGGAGAAACTGGTATTAGGGAAAGCTAAACTACACGCACAAATCAGTCCAGTGCACTAGAGGTAGTAGCGCATATATGGACTACGCTTGAGTTCAAAGCGAGCGTACGCTCCTCCCCCCCCCCCCCCCCCCCCAAAAAAAAACACATTGAGAATTAGAGTCGGATATGAATAATATGGGAGGAAATGAATACAGCTGCAGCAAATGGTAAACAATAGGAAGGCTTGGGTTGGGTTGGTTGAGGACCTGTGCTCCATTGGGGTTACAGGCAGCAGAAGCAGCAGAGGAGAAGTCAAAAGGAGTCAAAATCCTAGTCTTATACTGTGTGGTGACCACTTAGGCAGCGACCTGTATTCCTCACCGTGGGATAAAACTGCTGGCAGAAACCCTCAATGATATGGAAGCCATAATGAAGACAAACTGTTAGTTGTCTGAGAAAACTGCTAGCACGTTATTAGAATACTCATCATTATAAAGACACACTGTTAGCACTCTGAGAAAACTACAAGCAGGGAGCAAGATGTTCATCATAATGAAGACAAACTGTTAGTTGTCTGAGAAAACTTCAAGCTCATGTTTAGGATACTCATCGTTATAAAGACAAACTGTTAGCACTCTGAGAAAACTACAAGCAGAGAGCAAGATATTCATCACAGTGAAGACAAAAAAACTGTTAGTTGTCAGAGAAAACTGCAGCATATATATATATATATAGGATACTCATTGTAATGAAAATCTTTGAAAAACTGTTGTTGTTGACAAGTAACATCCATCATAGGGCTTAAAAATGTTTGATTTGTATTTTGCATTTGACTGTGTTTGCTTTTTTCAGAAGGAGAAATTAAAGATATTCAAGGAGAAACTGAGTGTGTTCCGATCAAAACTTGTGGTGAGTTTACTATTCATTCAATGTTTATTTTCTTACACATTTTTGTGTGTAAAGTTTTGATTTCCTGAATGAAATTGATAGTATATTGTCACGTTTATTGCTATCTGAATAGACTGTCTTTGTATACTTCTTGTCAGATGGAAGATGTAGCAGATATTAAAATTAATGATTTATCCTCCTCCTCCTCCTCATCCTCCTCCTCACTCCTCCTCCTCACTCCTCCTCCTCCTCCTCTACTATATCTAATAGTTATATGAAGTTAGGAACCCCTGTTCACACTTTCAACCACAGCCACCAATATCATTACCCTTCATCCATGCGATACAATCTAGCTAGAAACTTAGAGATAAATTGATAAATAAGAATAAAATGTTATAAGTTATATCAAGCTAAAGACAGAGATAAATGCACATGAAATGTGGAGTGGGTTGTGTTGTAAGTTCATAAAGGTAGGTACTTAGTAACACTTAGCTCAGAAAATTGTATGTTATAGAAGTCAAAAAGATATACTGCACTAAGAGCTGTGTTGTAGCATTAGTGTGCTTGCTTACCAGTTTGTACCACAGCTGTAGTAGGATGTGTCTGGGATTGATTCCGTCTCTTAAAATAGATATTGCATCAATTTATGAGTTTTACTGGAATTGTGTGGGAGTTTAGATTCTCAAAGTTGTGAAAATGCTGATATTCTGCAAGATCTGAACACTGACTCAGGAACATCGTCACGTCTCAGAACCTGAAATACTTTGACCTGATTAAACACTGCAGTGGTTTAGACAATGATGGAAGACATGGTTCCTGGAAGGAGGGTCAAGGATTGATCAGCCTGAAGATAGACACAAGGACACTATGGCCTTCTGGGCATCAAAATGCAGAAGGCAGAAGGATTGAACAATGTTTGTGGTCATGCGATAGTGACGTTCTGTTAGAACATGATGATGACATCTGGGATGGAAAGATGGTAAGAAAGGGAGGCGGCTGCCCCACTTATGCCAGTCTAGACCAGTGGTTCTCAACCTTTTTTGGCCCATGCACACCTTCACCATATGTTCAGAATGTCATGCTCCCCCCTTTCGTATGTCCTCCCTATAAATCCCCCCCACAGTATATATAAAAATGGAAGCTAAATTTAATAACATATACTAGAACAAGTCTAGACGTCTACATAAAACATGATTTGCGAGTCTACTTACGTTATAAAATTAATTTAAGAAGGGCGAGAAGTACAGAACTGTAATGTATGGAGGGAAAAACAATATCAAGTAATCGGTTCTTGTATTAATGCGATCTTGAAATAATCTTAATTCCCCCCTGGGAATTCCCCACTGGTTGAGAACCACTGGTCTAGAACATGCTTCACACCCAAATCGCAGTTTCTGCATAGGACTTCCTTACCTACCTATAACTACAGACATAGTGCTACATTCACTCAAAGCTTAGTGCTTTTGCTTGCATTAAAAAATTAGTTAGTTGCATATCCTTTACAGGACATAGTAGTAAATCCCAGCATTATTGGCTGTTCATGGTTCCTGGGCAAGTTTACTTTCAGTAGTTCGCCATAGCTTTCTGAACAACTCGTGCTCACACCATTTCATAAAGAACCAATGCAAGGTGGTCTGCTGCCAAATGCCTGTATAAAATCCATTGATTAATGTTTTCATGGTAATTTCTTAGTTACTCTGTGACATGAAGACTCAGACCTACTAATAAATTCACTGAAAACTAGAACATATGTATGTATGTATAAAATTCAGTGATAAATGATATCCGAGTAATTTCTTGTTACTCTGAGACATAATGATACATACCTAGTGATAAATTCAATGAAAACTGTAGACCTAGTGATAAATTCACTCAAAGCTGTAGTACGTTTGCCTTGTATAAAAACCCAGTGATAAATGATTTCAGGGTAATTTACTGTTACTCAGTGACATGCTGTTACAGACCTAGTGATAAATTCACTGAAAGCTGTAGAACCTGTGCTTGTATAAAACCCAGTGATAAATGATTTCAGGGTAATTTCTTGTACCTGGGTGACATGATGATTCTGCTGACTGCGGTGGGTGCTTGTGAAGCCGAAGGTTGCTCTCCTGAGTTCTGTAGCCAGCTGGGAGTCAGGTTTAAAGCCATGAGGGAGATTAGAAAACTGAGAATCCAGCTGACTAATGCAGGTACCTGCCGACAGATGTGCTAGTAGCTTTTCATAGCAATAATTGTGCCAGTATATTAATATAGCAATACTTGTTTTGTTAACTAAGCAATAATAATGTAATTTTAACAAAGCATTACTTGTTTTGTTGATGACTAAGCAATAATTATGTAATTATTTTGACATCGCATTACTTATTTTGTTAATTTCCACATGCATCAGTGTGGTTGGACAGTAAAGTCCGTGTACAATGGCTTGGTTGGACAGTAGAATTCATCTACACACGCATGGCTGGACAGTAGTCTACCGTACTAGTATAGTTGGACAGTAAAGTCTGCATACTCGTACAATGGCATGGTTGGACAGTAAAGTCTGCATACTCGTACAGTGGCATGGTTGGACAGTAAAGTCTGCATACTCGTACAGTGGCATGGTTGGACAGTAAAGTCTGCATACTTGTACAATGGCATGGTTGGACAGTAAAGTCTGTATACTCGTACAATGGCATGGTTGGACAGTAAAGTCCATAAACTCGTACAATGGCATGGTTAGACAGTAAAGTCTGTATACTCATACAATGGCATGGTTGGACAGTAAAGTCCATAAACTCGTACAATGGCATGGTTAGACAGTAAAGTCCACCTACACCAGCATGGCTGGACAATAAAGTCCATTTACACTAGCACGGTTGGACAGTAACATCCATGTGCAGTATCAGTTATCAGTTGGGGTATCGTCATTGCACTCCGGACAGGTCCATAGGTGCTCAGATCCTCCCCCCAGCATATGCATCAGTGTCCGGTGGCTAATAGTGCCAGTTCTGTGTTGGTTGACGAGGCCCCTTGTTTTCCTGATGTACCTCTCATGTCTGGCCGTGCCAATTCTTACTCCCAAGTCTCTCATCCTGGACAACGATGTGGATTCACTGACGTCAAAGTCCTCTGTTCTCATCTCTTTAAGGATGTTAATAACATCGGTGTGATCCATGGGCTGGCCATCAGCAGGGGATGCAGAGCCAGCCAATTTATCAGCTTGTTCATTATCTGCTCGTTCGTGCAGTATCATGACAGGACAGTTGAGTTCTTGTACTCTGGCATGATTGACTTATTAACATAAGCTGATTTGCTGATCTTTAAGTTATTTCCCATTATATAAAAGGTAGCTACTGTAGTTGGGATGTGAACTGTTAGGCTTTTGTAGTCTAAGCCAGAACTTAATGAAGTGTGGTGGTTAGTTCCCTTCCTCTTTGCCTTTTCTTCACAAGCAATTCCCAGAAAATTCTGGAAACTGGTTGGTGCCCATTTTATGAGACTGGGTCAAGCCCACAGGTAGAAAAAACAGACCCCACTTCTGGGGTCTGAACTCATATCCCTGTTTGGGCAGACAAGCACACTAACCTCTATGCCACTGTACCTCCTGATGATGATTTATAGATGACAAATGAAAGGTTAAAGCTCATTTGTCTTTGTTGGTTATTGCAGCAACTGTAGTGTTTCAAGACCATAATCTGTTGCTTTGTTGGTTATTGCAGCAAATGTAGTCTTTCAAGATCATAATCTGTTTTTGTTGGTTATTGCAGGCAAGTGTAGTATTTCAAGATGATAATCTGTTTTTGTTGGTTATTATAGAAAATGTAGTCTTTCAAGGTCATATGTTTTTGTTGGTTATTGCAGCAAGTGTAGTATTTCAAGATGACAGCCTGGTTGTAGATCCAAAATTGCCACCACCTTCAGACGAGCAGACGCTGATCTTGAGGAAAGTGGTCTTAGGCGGTTTAGCTGATCATGTTGCCAGGTGTGATGACCATTTGTTTTATGTAAAGATAATTATTGAGGCTTTAGTTATGTGGGCCGCTCTGTGGTGAAGGGATTACCAATACAATTCGTAATCCCGCGTACCACATTCAAAATACAGCTGCGGGCGATTTGGAAGCAGGCCTGCTTGCATTGATTTCCATACAAAGGTATACATGCTGGTCGTTCAAAAAGCAATGGCAAACTACTGAGCATAAACTTGCCAAGAAATCACTAACAGCCAAAAAAAACAAAACGCTGGGGTTGACTATCACATCCTGTAAAGGATATGCAACTTGTATGCATATGTGAACTTATATGTGACTGTTGACACAGAAATGTTTATCTTATTAGTTTTATAAAATAAGAAAAGGTGGCATTGTTTTCAACCCACATGGAAGACCAACAACACATAATACATACACAGACAGACATGAAAAATATCTCAATGGTTTGGAGTTGTGAGAAAAGACTGAATTGGCCGCTACCCAATCTAAATTGCAAAATTAGACACCTCCTCACAAAAAGAATATAACATGGGTAATTCTGGTACACACACATTTAGATTGTTACCGATTTTATGATGTTTGTGCACAGTGCTGAGATCATCTTTGGATGATCCATGGGAGACGACTGGAGCACTTGTGGAGATAAGCATTCTTCTTCTTTCATTCACTTGAAATATGTCTATAACTGCAATGTTGTCTCTTGTATGAATTTAACTGTCATTTTTAGTTCACTCAGCGGTCCATAGAGTTTATCTTCCACTGTTGTCTCTCTAGGCCAGAAGGTTTGCCTAGATATTTTATATTTTGAGCAGTCTTGGAGTATGTGCTCTCCTGTCTGCGACACCAATCGACATTTGTACATGGCTGATTCACCAATCTTGAATCTTATATACATGTGGTTGAGTAATCTATTGTCCTGTTCTGAGGCACAGTATAATGACTCTTTCTGGTCTGTCCATAATGTGGTAGTCGTCTTGAGCAGGTTTTGGTGGCTTCTGACTGATTTGATCATTCATTTCTTTTGGTGGTGTGTAACGGGCACATCAGGCTGTTCTTTTCTTTGCTCTTTCCTTAGCTAATCGACCAGCTCTGTATGGTGACCTTATGCTTGACTGCTAAGTTCAGAAAGTAATGTCCTTAGTACTGGCAATTTCCCAGACAGGAGAGCCCCGAGTACTGATTTTGCATCTGTCAATAGGACCACAGGTTGTGTACCATGGCTGGTACTTAGTAATTTGGAGATATACATGTTCTTCTAAAATCTATCATCTCACTGCATCTGTCATTGAGTGTGTGCATTATACCACAAAGTATCATCATATTTGCTGCTGCCCCGGGAAGGTTAACCCGGTCAACAAATGCCCGCAGAAGTCGGATGTGTCGGCCTAACGGCGCAAGAACGCAGCTCTGCTGTAAACGGGCTAAACGCAGTCACGTTCGGAAAAAAAACAAACTCCGGATGAACGCAGCAGAAGAAGAAGAATATTTGCTGCTGGATATTGTGTGAGACTTTTTGCAGGGAAGCTTCCATCTGTTGACATCTGGCACACTCTGCTGGTTTCTGAACTTGTAGAGGGGAACGAGAGCCCTGCACCATGGTTCCTGCGGAGATGGTACTTTGGTACTGGGCCAGGAGACAAGTCTCTGGACCAGCCTCGCTCCGATAGATGCACGCCCTTTTGAGGGTGGGGTGAACTAACACTGAAGCATTAGGCTTAAGAGTGAAAACTCACTCTTTGAGAGAATTCACAACCAACAGTATCATGTATGGTAACTATAAACATCGCACATGTAATATCAGGGCCCATAATGGGAAAAAAGCACTGTAACCGACCATGTATGTCGTAAGAGTTGACTAAGGAGGGTTAGGCATAAGGCTGGCTATTTCACCCCATTGAAAACGTAGCTGCATAATCTAACCAATCTTGAACAAGTCTACAAAGGGCTTGGTGTGTGTTGGTTAAAGACCTTTGCTCCATCAGGATATGGAAGAAGAGGTAGTAGAAGGAAGGAGGTGAGCTATAAATATGCCTTGCAATAATTGAGCTTGTGGTTCTGATTCCCTTATAACAGATGCAACCCAGGACCCCCACCGGGCACTGACAGTACAGAAGCCAAGAAGCTCAAGGGCTCCTTCCAGTGCATGCTGCTGGAGGATCTGGTCTACATCCATCCAGAGTCAGTTCTCTATAAGAATAAAGACATTGAATATGTAGTGTACCAGTCTATGCTGGAAACTTCCAAACTCTACATGCGAGGTATGTCCATCTTGTTTTGTTATCTCTTTGGGCTTTGTTGTTTTACCAGCTCCTTCTGTACATGAAAGGACAAAGGAGTATGGTGATATACTGACAGTTTTACCTGCTCCTTCTGTACATGAAAGGACAAAGGAGTATGGTGATATACTGACAGTTTTACCAGCTCCTTCTGTACATGAAAGGACAAAGGAGTCTGGTGATATACTGACAGTTTTACCAGCTCCTTCTGTACATGAAAGGACACGGGTATGTGGTGATATACTGACAGTTTAAAAAAATAACAACAAAACAATGACATTGAACAGTAGTTTTGGAGGTCATAATTGCCAAATGGTTAAGAGTACTTAAACATATCGCATCCTAATGCTGAGGTGGCAGGTTCAGCACCTACACCAGTCAGTTGGACTAAAATGTTGACTTCTCGTCCTTGACTTGGGGACATAAATTACAGGTACCTCTAAAGTTGGAGTAAGTTCGTCTATGAGTAGCTAGCACGCATATGAACTACGCTCGAGTTCAAAGAGGGGGAGGGGGGGGGGGGGGGGGGGGCAAACAGTAGTTTTGAAATTTCCTTCTAAAATCTATTAACACATTCACATCTTTCGAAATATCATCATCGTCATCAAGTACCATGATGGAAAGTGTGACTGGTCAGGGTTGGCCATCTCACACGGTCACCAGAGTCTTGGACCAGGTCTGTGTTCTTGTCCCGGCTAGTCAAGCCATCCAGGTATTTATGCCGGGTCATGATGTCCTGTAAACAATGACACCTGTAAAGAAGGTAGTCTGCAATTGCTTTCCTTCTTGGCAGTGACCGTGTTGTTCAGTGATTGTAGCCATTTTCTCTGCAAAGAGATCCTCTGCCTTCCATGAACTCCTGAACTTGAGACCAATAGTTATCTGTCGGCTGCTCTCAAGCTCAGTCCACCACCTTCTGAATGAGCAGGTCTTGGTTTTTTTGTTGTTACTTGTCTTATGTTCAGAGAATCACCTTGGTTTTGTTTTGTTGTTACTTGCCTCATGTTCAGAGAATCATCTTGGTGTTTTGTTGTTGCTTGCCTCATGTTCAGAGAATCATCTTGGTATTTTGTTGTTGCTTGCCTCATGTTCAGAGAATAATCTTGGTATTTTGTGGTTGCTTGCCTCATGTTCAGAGAATCACCTTGGTTTTTTGTTGTTACTTGCCTCATGTTCAGAGCATCATCTTGGTTTTTTGTTATTGCTTGCCTCATGTTCAGAGAATCACCTTGGGTTTTTGTTGTTACTTGCCTCATGTTCAGAGAATCATCTTGGTGTTTTGTTGTTGCTTGCCTCATGTTCAGAGAATCATCTTGGTGTTTTGTTGTTGCTTGCCTCATGTTCAGAGAATCACCTTGGTATTTTGTTGTTACTTGCCTCATATTCAGAGAATCATCTTGGTATTTTGTTGTTGCTTGCCTCATGTTCAGAGAAGCATCTTGGTTTTTGTTGTTGTTACTTGCCTCATGTTCAGAGAATCATCTTGGTATTTTGTGGTTGCTTGCCTCATGTTCAGAGAATCATCTTGGTATTTTGTTGGTGCTTGTCTCATGTTCAGAGAATCACCTTGGTTTTTTGTTGTTGTCACTTGCCTCATGCTCAGAGAATCACCTTGGTTTTTATTGTTGTTATTTGCCTCATGTTCAGAGAATCATCTTGGTATTTTGTGGTTGCTTGCCTCATGTTCAGAGAATCACCTTGGTATTTTGTTGTTACTTACCTCATGTTCAGAGAATCATCTTGGTTTTTTGTTGTTGTCATCTTGCCTCATGCTCAGAGAATCACCTTGGTTTTTATTGTTGTTACTTGCCTCATGTTCAGAGAATCATCTTGGTATTTTGTTGTTGCTTGTCTCATGTTCAGAGAATCACCTTGGTTTTCGTTGTTTACTTGCCTCATGTTCAGAGAATCATCTTGGTATTTTGTGGTTGCTTGCCTCATGTTCAGAGAATCATCTTGGTATTTTGTTGGTGCTTGTCTCATGTTCAGAGAATCACCTTGGTTTTTTGTTGTTGTCACTTGCCTCATGCTCAGAGAATCACCTTGGTTTTTATTGTTGTTATTTGCCTCATGTTCAGAGAATCATCTTGGTATTTTGTGGTTGCTTGCCTCATGTTCAGAGAATCATCTTGGTATTTTGTTGTTGCTTGCCTCATGTTCAGAGAATCACCTTGGTTTTTTGTTGTTGTCATCTTGCCTCATGCTCAGAGAATCACCTTGGTTTTTATTGTTGTTACTTGCCTCATGTTCAGAGAATCATCTTGGTATTTTGTTGTTGCTTGTCTCATGTTCAGAGAATCATCTTGGTATTTTGTTGTTACTTGCCTCATGTTCAGAGAATCATCTTGGTATTTTGTTGTTGCTTGCCTCATGTTCAGAGAATCACCTTGGTTTTTATTGTTGTTACTTGCCTCATGTTCAGAGAATCACCTTGGTTTTTATTGTTGTTACTTGCCTTATGTTCAGAGAATCATCTTGGTATTTTGTTGTTGCTTGCCTCATGTTCAGAGAATCATCTTGGTTTTTTGTTGTTACTTGTCTCATGTTCAGAGAATCACCTTGGTCTTTATTGTTGTTACTTGCCTCATGTTCAGAGAATCATCTTGGTTTTTTGTTGTTGTCATCTTGCCTCATGCTCAGAGAATCACCTTGGTTTTTATTGTTGTTACTTGCCTCATGTTCAGAGAATCATCTTGGTATTTTGTTGTTGCTTGTCTCATGTTCAGAGAATCATCTTGGTATTTTGTTGTTACTTGCCTCATGTTCAGAGAATCATCTTGGTATTTTGTTGTTGCTTGCCTCAAGTTCAGAGAATCACCTTGGTTTTTATTGTTGTTACTTGCCTCATGTTCAGAGAATCACCTTGGTTTTTATTGTTGTTACTTGCCTTATGTTCAGAGAATTATCTTGGTATTTTGTTGTTGCTTGCCTCATGTTCAGAGAATCATCTTGGTTTTTTGTTGTTACTTGTCTCATGTTCAGAGAATCACCTTGGTCTTTTTTGTTGTTACTTGCCTCATGTTCAGAGAATCATCTTGGTATTTTGTTGTTGCTTGCCTCATGTTCAGAGAATCACCTTGGTTTTTTGTTGTTACTTGCTTAATGTTCAGAGAATCATCTTGGTATTTTGTTGTTGCTTGCCTCATGTTCAGAGAATCACCTTGGTTTTTTTTGTTGTTACTTGCCTCATGTTCAGAGAATCATCTTGGTATTTTGTTGTTACTTGCCTCATGTTCAGAGAATCATCTTGGTATTTTGGTGTTACTTGCCTTATGTTCAGAGAATCATCTTGGTATTTTGTTGTTGCTTGCCTCATGTTCAGAGAATCACCTTGGATTTTTGTTGTTACTTGCCTCATGTTCAGAGAATCACCTTGGTCTTTTTTGTTGTTACTTACCTCATGTTCAGAGAATCACCTTGGTATTTTGTTGTTACTTGCCTCATGTTCAGAGAATCATCTTGGTATTTTGTTGTTGCTTGCCTCATGTTCAGAGAATAATCTTGGTATTTTGTTGTTGCTTGCCTCATGTTCAGAGAATCACCTTTGGGTTTTTGTTGTTACTTGCCTCATGTTCAGAGCATCATCTTGGTTTTTTGTTATTGCTTGCCTCATGTTCAGAGAATCACCTTTGGGTTTTTGTTGTTACTTGCCTCATGTTCAGAGCATCATCTTGGTTTTTTGTTATTGCTTGCCTCATGTTCAGAGAATCACCTTGGTTTTTTGTTGTTACTTGCCTCATGTTCAGAGCATCATCTTGGTTTTTTGTTATTAGTTAGTTAGTTAGTCGACAGATCATCCTCGTTGCACATCGGACCATTCAGTCCATAAGTGCTCGGATCCCCTCCTCAGCAAATCCCGCAGCGTGTAGCGGCTAACGACGCCAGTTCTGTGTTGGTTTATCAATCTTCTTTGGGCTTCCTGCGTAGTGTTCTTGTTTGGCCACCCTCTTTTAATTTGCTGCTCTCGCAGTCTGCCATTGTTGTAGATTCACAGTCATCACTTGGTTCTTGCAAAAGTCTCACTTCTCGTAGAGCATTCAGAATGTCAGCCTGGTCCATGGCGCGTCCGCCCTCAACAGTAGCCTCACCTGCGAGCTTGTCAGCCCGCTCATTTCCTTGTACTCCTGCATGCCCTGGCACGAAGATGAAACTAATCTTTGCCAGCCGAGACCCGCTTCAGAGGCAGCAACCATTCTCTTCGGATCGACCCCCTCCTCTATCCTCTTGATCATGTTCATTGAGTCGCTAAGGAAACAAGCCCTAGTGAATGTCTGTGTCTCGAGCCATGTTATTGCTTTACTTATTGCCATGACTTCCATGGTCAGGCTACTTGTGGTTTCAGTGAAAGCACCAGAGTCCTCCTTCACAATTCTCCCTCCGGCCCGAGCTGTAAAGGCCCATGAGCTTCTCACATGTCGGACGACCGACCCATCTGTGTAGATGACCGCGTCACTGTCTAGCGAATTCTCGAAAATCAACGCTTGTACTTCAGCCTCAACAGCAGCCGGATTTTCTTGTCTGCATTTTCTATCTAGTTGGATGCAAACTGAAAAGGATGTGCAGAAGTCTGTTGGCACTTGCACCCACTCCTCGCCAGGTTCTAAGTCCTCAAGTGAACACACCTGTTGAAGAATGTCCTCGGCTTGACCCATTTACGACCGTCCCTCTTTTTAACCTGCTGCCCTTCACCTTCCTAATTTCACTATGCAGTGGATGCTGTGTGTTTGCGTTAATTCTGAGGTAGGCACGTGCCCTGCAAACTTGCATTCTCTCTTCAATGGTTGGAAAATCAAGAAGGTAGCGCATCGCCCTGCATGCTGTATCTCTTGTACATCCAAGAATAATGCGCATAGCTTCATTCTGTATCCTTTCCATCCTTTCTATCTGCTTATGGCTGAGAGTCAGGATTGCCATTGCATACTCCAAAAACAGACATGACCAGCCCCTCGTACAGAAGACATAGATGGCGCTGCTCACAGTTTGCTGCCGCCATCACCCGCATCGCTGCCAAACCCCGCTTGGCCTTTGTTATCACCTGGTCTATGTGCACATTATAAGCAAGGCTTCGATCAAACCGTATCCCCAGGTAATTCATTGCCTGCGTTCTTTCCACCGTCTCTGACACACAGCATTACAGTTGGTGTTGGATTGTTGACAATATGATTATTCAACGAGAACCAAGTCACTGTTGCCTTTGTTGGGTTGACCATTGCCCCAGCTTCATCACACCAAGTACTTATGCGATTGAGTTCGGTTTGTAGTTCCACAGCAACCTCCTCTCTATCCTTACCCTGACGATACACTAAAACATCATCGGCATATGACAATGTCCTGCCAGGTCCAGTGATCTGCTCACTGGTGATTCTCACTGTGTAGGCATTGAACAGTACCGGAGATAATGGTGATCCCTGTGGTAGGCCAGGATATATTGTTGTTGGTTCCGAAGTCCAACTGCCACATCTAAAAACTACTTTCCGTTGGAAAAGAACTGCAGCGATCCAACTAAGGAGGAATGGACTTACGTTTAGTTCAAGAAGCTGAAACATTAAAAAATCCAGTGGTACTCTGTTGTATGCGTCCTCAAGATCAATCGCTGCAGCAACGGTTTCAGTGCCTGAGTGGAAACCTTCATAGACATCGTGGGCAAAGACTGCTGCATTGGTCCAGGTTTCTCTTTTTGGACGGTACCCACCCAGGGTAGGTGGGAAAACACCTTGCCTCTCTAGTTGGCTTGATATTTTCCTGGCAATTACCTTCTCCAGCAGCTTGCCTATTGTATTCTGCATGGTTATAATTCGATATCCCTGAATTTTCTTGTGGTCTTTGTCAGGCTTCGGCAAGGGAATCAGATAGCTGTGTAACCATTCCTCCTTGATGCTAGCACTCCCTATACTGTTGTTGTACATGTCTGCTAGTTTCTCTAGCTCATTGTCGGTGCACCTATTTATGTCGTCGTATCTTATGCCATCAGGACCTGGAGCACTGTTTTTTGATCGTCGAAGCACAGCCTTGATTTCTTTCACTGTCACTGTGTCTTCATCCGAAGTGTTCTGGGCCTTGCATCTGTCTGAGGTGACCTCCTTGGCCAGATTCCGGCCTCCCATGTCTGTCTGGTTGCTCTGCTCAAGGTAGCGTTCAAAGAGGGCTTTGCCCTTGTCCTCGTCAGTCCTCTGCCAGATGAGGTCAGCACCTTGGAAGTCAGAAATGCTCTTATTCTTGACTACACCACTCATGCTTTTATGTAGTCGCCAGAACAATTTCAGTGACTTGTCTGTGCTTTACTCTTTGACACACCTCTGCCCATTTTTCGCTTTTAACCACCGTGACCAGTTTTTTGAAATAGCTTACTTTTGTGTGCATCTCTCTTTTCTAAGTGCAAGCAGGGACTAGGATGACCAGCTCTGTTCTTCTTGGCATTTTGCCATCTCCTTACAGCACTACGCTTATCCACCCAAGCCTTCTCCACCTCGAAACTCCACCACGGTGGCTTGCCTCCCAGCTTTTTTTCCTTTCTTCCTGCCCTGAAACGTTCTGCGCTTGTCACGTCTTATTTTACTCACCACATCTTGCCCTGTACTGTCATACTGGAACGTCTTTACCTTTAGCTTGTGCTGCCTGGTTCTGCCTTTCTCCACCAATATGCTGCAAGGGTGGTGGTCGCTGCCATGGTGTCCTAGGACACCCCATCTACACACTGTAGTGAGTGAAGGTGAAACTAGCGCCAGATCAATAGCACTGTCCTCATCGCCTGGACGGCTTGCTGTCATGGTGACACAGCCACTGTTGATACAAACCAGGTCGATGGTTTCCAGTGCAGTCTCGAGCTCCTCCCCTTGTGTATTGGAGGAAGTGTTTCCCCATGATCTGCCTTTAGCGTTGAAGTCACCACAGAAAATAACATTTCTCTCGTGGCCTAATATGCCACTTAAGCACTGCCACCTCTGGGCGTCCACACTCGCATTGCGGGCATAAACATTAACCAACACGAATGGTATACTGGAATGAACTCTCAACGCCTGTATTTGTATATCGTCACTGTTCCAACTGGACATGTCTAGCTCTGACGCCACCATGCTGTCGCGAACGAGAATCGCCGTTCCCAGATGTCGTCTGTTATAGAAACATTTGAAGCCGGCAATTCGGAGTAGCTGATCGCCCAGTCTCGTCTCCTGGAGTGCTACAATGTCGTTACTGTAAACTAGGGTTTCTAAAATAGAGCCCCGTTGTTTTACACTGGCACAGTTCCAATATAGAATACGGATATTCCTGAGTCCTAGACGGTGACACTTGAGTCTAAAACGTCTCAAGCCACCGCGCTTACCTGGCTTCTTTTTCCCTGCGCGGCTACCACGCCGCTTCGGTATGTTGACTGCTGATCGTTCGGAAAACACACGTTGTTCCGCCATGTTGAAAAAACGTAAACACAGACTTTTGATTGAGAACCACACACGCTGCTGAAAATTCACTCAAGGATGGCTTCGCTCGATGCACGAACTCCGTAGCACCCGCGCAGATCTTGAGTAGAAACTCCTGGTTTTACATCCTGGCACACCAATTACACGCAAGAAATGAATAAATCCATCCCTTACGCGAAAAAGTTAACGAACACAAAACAACACGACCGTCCGTCGCCATCTTGAAACCGGAAGTGGTTTTTGTTATTGCTTGCCTCATGTTCAGAGAAGCACCTTGGTTTTTTGTTGTTACTTGCCTCATGTTCAGAGCATCATCTTGGTTTTTTGTTATTGCTTGCCTCATGTTCAGAGAATCACCTTGATTTTTTGTTGTTACTTGCCTTATGTTCAGAGCATCATCTTGGTGTTTTTGTTATTGCTTGCCTCATGTTCAGAGAAGCACCTTGGTTTTGTTCATGTGAATGTTTAGATGGAAGCCATGGTAACAGTGGCTAGCACACTGGCTTGCCGGTCAGGTCATCATGGGTTCTCATTCCCATCAAGGTGGGTTTTGTAAATTGACCAGGGCTTCCAGGTTGACCCACCCTAAAATTGGTGCCAGGAAATGTCTTTTGAAGTAAATCTGGCCAGCTTGATACTGACCACACCATCCACCGAGTGCCGATTGGTCGATTCAAATATGAGGCTGGCACAATATGCCCAGTACACCGTCAGGAGTGTAAATATGGTTGTTTACTTTTTACTTACTTGTTTATGTTTACAGTTGTTTGTATCTGCATGCAGTAATACCAGCCTACTTGTCTTTGTGATTGTTAGTAGATTTGTAGCCCTAACACCCAGTTTCATTTGTGATCATACTATTGCCAAACACCTGATGAGAAACAGCACCATATGCCAGGCAATAAATTTGGCAATATATTGTTTCTGTCTTCATTAGTCACATTTATATTGATCCATCTTGTTATTTTCTGTGTCAGGTGTGTGCTGTATTGAGCCCCACTGGTTCCCAGAGATGGCTCCATCATACTGCATCTTATCCAAGCCTCTTGAAGATCCATCACCACGCTTTGACCAGATCAGCGGAAAGGTCATGTGTCACAGGTCAGGTTCATTTGGTAAGCACCGTTTGATTACACTTGTTTCACATTTCTTTCCTTGATTTGTTACTTCCCTTCTGCCCTAGGAGGCAGGAGATATTTAGATACAAGTTTGCATTCTTGAATGTTGTGAAATACACACAAATGATCTTGAGTTTTGAAAACCACAGGTTTAAAACATCGGGGTGTGGGCATATGGGAGTTTTTCAGACATCCTTGGTTGCTGTTTTTCATACACAACACATTTGTGTGAAATTTGTCAATTTTCTTCTTTTAATTTGCTTTGAATCTGCCATGATTCCTGCATGTAAGTGCACATGTTGTCTGTTATTCCTACAGGTTCTGTAGAGTGACATCGGCTGTTTCATCTGCCCATAGAATACATTTCTGAGCTGTCTTTGCTTTCATGTGTGTAGTATATGTTCTATGGGAGCTGTGGTGCCTAATTGGCTAGCATGCTTGCCTGGTGGTCATGTATTCGAATCCCCACCGAGGTGGAATTTTTTGTAGAATTGACCAGTGCTCCTGGGTTGACCCAACTTGCTCCTGGGTTGACCCAGCCTAACATGGCTACCTGAGACATTGTGGGAAGTCAAGGCGGCCGGTATGATATTGACCACATCACCCATTGAGTGCTGATGACTAGGGGGAAGTGCCATCTCCAGATTGAAGATTAGCTGCAATAAGTCATCAACACCCTTTGTCCTGCTTCTTCTTGAGGCACTCATAAAAGTCTGTCCATCTCTTGATACATTGTCCTCCTCTTGCATGCTGCCTCTCCCTCAAGCACATCCTTTAACAAAGGAGTTTCTTGTCATATGACTGGAGTACCTTAATTGCGTGACCCTGATCTCATTCAGTCATGTTTTCTTTAATCCCGGGTTTTGTCCTTCTCCTGGCATGATATTCTTCTTGTCTGTCTATACAACTAAAGAGAAAGCTGGAAGATATGTTTATTTATTTTGGCCTCGGTTGCTTTGAACTCAAGCGTAGTCCATACACACTACTTCTAGTAGTGCTGGACTGAATTTTGCGTGTGGATTAGCATTCCCTATTAATAGTGTCCCATGCCATGAGGCAAACCCACTCCGACTTCAGAGGTAGATGGAAGATAGATATGCTGGAAGAAGATCAATTGTTCTGTTGTTTAAATTGGAGGCTGCGCAAAAGGATGAATGGGAAAATAACCGTTTGATGATACCATAATGGCACGAGCGTAATTGCAGATGTGTTGATGATCTGATCTGTATATCTCTGAGGGCTCTGGGTTGGAGTTTGCTGACAATCAAATACCTAATACATGTGGAGGAAACATGATAAGTTTGGGTCTAACCTCCAGCCATTCCGTATGTGTCGTGCTGGATCATGACCTTGTTACATCCTGACATGCCTCTCTACAGATGTGAAGTTGCAGAACCAGTCTTGCCTGCCCTGCTGGTTTCTGAGGTGGAGAGTGGAAGAAGGGCTCTGTACCACATCCTCTGTGGGGATGATATTTTGGTACTGGGTTGGGTGGAACATCTCTACACCAACCTCTCTAGAAGATGCCTCTCTTGTAGATGCCTCTCAAGTAGATGCAAACCCTTTTTTGGACTCGAGCGAATGATCGCCAGTGCATCAGATTTAAGAGTTGATTTAAATACAGGCTTCCAGAAGATTCACCTACCCACTTGCTACAGTTGCGTGTCCTTTACAAGAAGTTACAATCAACCCCTGTATTTATTGGCTGTTTGTGATTTACTGGGCAATTGTAGTTAGTAGTTTGCCATTGCATTCTGAATGGCCAATGTCTCATGCCATTAAAATCAACACAAAGCGGTCTGCTTCTGAGTCACCCGGGACTGATTTTGAACTCTCAACTCGTTGTGTCGAGGAATTGTGAAACTGCACGTTTCACTTTTCACTAAGCCACACATATATATATATATATATATATATATATATATTAATGTAACTTTAACAAAATATTTGCTTCCTGTCACTAATGAAGTTACATCTTATTTGAAGCACATACTTTGCCAAATATTTCTCTCGAAACTCCCATCTGCACACCGGCTCACATTTGAAGTGCTTCCGCGTCTTTTCTCTTTGTTCTTGCATATTTATCTAAGTATTAATTAATATATCCTATATATGATAGTTTTCCTAAGGTTTATTTGCAGAAGTTTTCATATTTATATGATTTCATGACTATTTTTAGGGCGATGCAATTGGGAAATTCCAGCCACAGAAATGGAATACCCGGACAGTGTGGACTGTTTCCGGTGGTTTGCCAGATTTTTGTTGGAGGGAGAAGTGTTTCCTGCATTGAAGCAGTTCAAGTCATCCTTAATTCTCTCATCATCTACCATGATAAAAACTTGGGCCAAGTAAGTTGTCAATAAATATTTCTCAGTTTTCAACTATTAAAGTAGACTTATCCTATTTGCTCGTATCTCAGGCACGTACTCATTTTAAAATCTTCGTCTTCATTTCTCTTTTGGGGGAAGTGTGGCACGCCAAGTTGTGCATCTCAAAGGTCAGTGTGTTCATTTTTGGCATGCATTTATGTCAGGTTTACCTTTTCTAGACAGATTCAGTCCAAGGCTAGGTTTTCTTTCCCAACAATTTTGCCAGGGAATGGTCTTACAGCCTACTGTTTGCATTTCCAGTTCCAGTGAGATTTGTAACTTGCACACGGATCCGCCTGTTTTTCATCCGTATCCTAGAAGTCTGGGTATCAGATCTCATTATCCGAGAGCTTAGGGGACCATGTGATATTATTGGATACCAGTGATTCTTGGAAGAATTCCCTGAGATCAAACCCAGCAACACCTTCTGGCCCTGAGGTGAACACATGACCCCTCATCCATGGCTGCCTCTAATGTTAGAACCTGATACCAGCCTGTGTAACATTAGTTTTCATGTGAACATTGAAAATGTAGGTTTTCTATTATAGCAACATGACACCTTTGTTTCTGGTTGTGCACTTCTGGTGACCAGATACATTATGCAGAGTGATTCCATCCCACATTCTACCAAGAAAAGCCTTTTCCAAGTACAGCAAATTTCCAAACTGGTTGAACTCAAATTGAAATAAAAAAGAGATTGGGCCAGTTCTTGCCTGTTCACACTGAGACCTCTGTGTTCATATGTGTAATGAAAGCAGTAGTTAGTACCAGGGTCAATACATTCCTGGACCGTTCTTGGTGGAGTGAAGTTGCCTGATGCCATATTTGTTTACATGACTGTTTTAAGTTGGGCAGAACTGTAGAAGAGGCTAGCTATCATGGGGCTGTTGCTACACGCACACAAAGGCGACATTTCACGCTGTGTCCTGTTGGCAAACTAGAAATGATGACCTCATCCAGCCTTGAAAGTTGATGAAAAAGCATAATTTTTCTTGTGGTCAGGGTGGTATTTTCCTATTAGGGAAGCAATGTAGACAAAAATAGGAGATCAGATAGTTATTAAAATAATGGGGGATAAAGGGAAGAAGAAGAAGGGTGGCATTTTGTCCTGCAAGAAGCTTTTTTTTAAAAAATACAATTTAAATCAATGTATGTAAGAGGTTAGAATACTGCGTGGCAACTGCTTGAGCAAACCATAAGAAAACTGTCCCGGTACACATTAGCAATAGTAAAAATGTAATGTAAACAAACATTGATACGGAAATTAGGTCTGACCCCTTATCTTCTTATGAGATGTCAATAACCTAACTGGTCCCACCCTGGAAAATATCAGCCAGAGAAATGATTGTTTCAGTTCAATTTCATGAACATTTAAAATTTGTTTCTTTTCACAGACTGCAGCCAAAAACTGAAAGCCTCCTGAAAGCTTTGCTCAGCAAGGGGACGTGCACACGGAGTTCCTTACAGAAAATATGGGAGACCGAGCCAAACTGTACGAACTGTTTCATACTTTAAGTTATAGTTACCTGTTGGCAAGTTTGGCCACACAGACAGAAATGTGATTCTCTTGTAAAGGTGCTGTTTGTGTTGGCTCTTTTTACTCCAATCTCTCTCTCTGTGGTGGGTGGGTGGGTATTTTTTTGGTGTGTGTGTTAAATTTGTTTTTCCTCCATTTACCTCAGTGAAGTAGGGTTGAGGGGAGATGTAAGGATCTTTTGTGCACTTTGTAGGCTGGTCTTTTCTCTAAGGTTGTTCTTGATACCATCTTTTATGTGCTCAATGCCCATCATATTTGTTTATTGTGACTCTTTGTGGTAGATAGTACCAGGGCAATCTTGTGAGGTGACCAAACTATTTAATCTATTGTTGTAATTGCTGATTCATTAATTACTGGCTTCATACCTAGTCATCTTCTAATTTCCACTTATATATATATAGGGTGTATTTTTAATGACTGCGCAGTGTTTGAAAATATTGCCGGTTCAAGTTTTGTATTTACCTTCTGTAAAATTCATGCAACATAATAAGTGAATACAAAACTTGGACCGGCAATATTTTCAAACACTGCACGGTCATTAAAAATACACTCTGTATATATATATATATATATATATATATATATATATATATATATATATATATATATATATATATATATAATGCTCCAAAAATACTTTGGTTATTTAAAAATAAAATGGGAGAATTATTGTCAGCTGATGCAATTAGTTGAGTTCCATTAGACTACTTACTGGTTTATCGAAACACTTCTGTAGGCATAATATAGTTTTCACACAATAGTTTTTATTTTGCTGTTGATAGACAACCTTTCGATAAAGTGAGACACGTCGACTTGATAAGGATGCTTGAAGATCTACGAATTGATGGAAAAGACCTTAGACTTGTAAAAAACATATTGGAAACAACAAGCTGCCAACAGAATTGATAACGATGTAGGTCAATATCAGCCTATTAAAAGAGGTGTGAGACAGAGATGTGTAATGTCTCCAGATCTTTTTTTCGCTGTACAGTGAAAATATTTTCAGAAATATAGAAGATATGGAAGGAATCATCATTGAAGGACGATACATCTTGATTGCAGACAATGAACAGGGCCTGCAAAATTTAGTAGATGCGGTTATTGCACACAGGGTTAGAACTGAAAATTAAGAAGACACAGATTATGGTCGTCACTGGGAAGAAGGAAATACCACAATGTGATATAAGAGTAGATGGGTATATTCTTAAACAAGTGAATCGATACTGTTATCTCGGCACAGTCACAACATCTGATGGGAGATGCCTTGAAGAGATTAGAACAAGAATTGCCATTGCGAAGTAGCCTTTTGCAAGATGCAAAACATACTGACCAATAAAAAGATATCAATTTAAACGAGAAAAAGAGTGTGTTAAAGTGCTACATAGAACCTGTACTTTTGTATGGATGTGAAGCGTGGACAATGAGCAGTCAAGCTGAAAAACACCTGATGGCTGTGGAAATGTTCTGAGGAAAATGCAAAGAATACCATGGACAGACAGAAAAACCAATGACCAAGTCATTCAAGAAACAAATGAAGATCGTAAACTGATTAGAGTCATTAGACGTAGACAGTCATTTTTTGGACATGTTATGAGAAGAAATGACTTGGAGAACTTGGTGACAACTGGCAAGATCGAAGGGACCAAGGGGAAGACAAAGAATTAAATACCTGGATGGATTGGCCATGTGGCATGGTTGAGACAGGAACACAGAGCTGATCCACGACTCTGGTGATCGAGTGAAATGGCAGAACATGACCGCCCTCGCTTATCGGAATGGCACACGATGGATGGATGGAGACAACCTTTGCCGTACCGCAGTTAGGAGTACGTAAAACATCTGTCATGCTGCAGTTTGAAACACAAGATCAGCAAGGCTGTTGTCCTAATCTCTCAGCCACCTACTGTGATATTGTTTTGTTGACCACTTTTAATTTGCTTTCCTTTATCTCCCCAGTTCTAAGACCAGAATATCTTGAGTGGGTTAAAGACAGTGAGCACCAAACAGTGATGGAGGAATGGCCCCCTGTAACTGGAGTGTGAGGACAGCGTTTGTGTTGTTTGACCACATGCAGCAATTGACTTGTTGTTTATAGTGCATATGTTCCATGTAAAAATGTGCATTGTATATGTGTTACTGAACACATGTATAGAGGCAAGTTTGAACTGTTTACTTGCTGTATTTATGGTTTGATCTTTTGATGTCATTTTAGAGCAAATGTGCCGTGAGTTGTGCGCTAAGTTTGTTTAAAATAGTTTGTATATTGCTGATGTCCAAGTAGGGTGTTCAGTTCACTAGCATTCATTTGGACTTAAATGTTGACTTGTTGTTCAGAAACTAAAAAAAATTAGGTGCATATCCTTTTACTGGACGTCACAGTTAACCCCAGAATTTTCATGCTGTTTGTGATCTCTTGGCAAGTTTACATGCAGTAGTTTGCCATTGATTTTTGAACGACCGGCACCCATACAATATTGTAAAATACCAACGCAAGGTGATCTGCTGCCAAATTGCCCGCAGCTATATTTCGAATGCGGGATTACAAACTGCGTCCGTAGTCCCCCTCGCCACGGAGCCGGCTGTTCAGAAACTAGTGGATGTGAAATTGCCCAGAACATCAATCTGGGGTTGATTGCATTGTCCTGCATATCTCCATGGATATCTTCAATTTCAGCTTTCATGGAGTTGCTGTTTGGTAGCATGTTTGATACTGTCATCAGCAGGGTCGGGTGCGGGTTTGACGCCCAGGCCAAGCTAAAATGAGGGAAATATTGGTCACATGATTCCCCCTTGCTCTCAGGTCTACGAAATGTGACAGCACTATCACATCATTGACCTACAGCAGGAAACTGCTTGGGGATAATTTATTATTATGACTAAAGCCTTGACTGCCATCATTTTGGTTAATGGGGGAATCTACATGACAATGAGATGAAGAAATTGGCTCAGAGATGAGGTACTGTAAGAGGAAGAAAATGGACCAGGATTGGGGCACTTGTATGAAGCATGAGAAGAAGGAAGTGGACAGCGGTTGGCTGAGCCTGTGTTGCTGCCCTATTTTATCATAAATAGAAGTAGGCACTGTACAACATGACACTGCAGTCAATGATTGAGTCTCTTGACTTTCTGATTTTACAGTTTGACCGGAAAATGTAAATCACATTTGTTGTTGCTGTCACATTTTTGAAGAAGACAAATATTAAACAATTAATTTTGTAAATGCCTATAAAAGAGTCACTATTGATTATGTAAGATTTGTGTGTTGTGAAATCAAAGTTAGATTATACAATAGATTACCAGAATGGATTGAAAAGTATTAATTAAAAAAAAAAAAACACACTCGCATGCATGCACGCACGCACGTGGAGAGAGAGAGAGTATGATAAACATTTGTCTGCCTGTGTTTTTTTAAACAACATGCTTTGTGAATCATCTGGAAGACTGAATTAACACCAAGTCCGATGCATAAGCATTCAGGAAACCGGAGCCCCCAAAAAGGCTTGCATATATATTCAAGCAAGTCTGGTGAAGAAAATCTCCCCCTGACCAGTCACCTAAGTGCCATATTCCTGGGGATTGTGTTGCAATGGGCTCCTGGCCCTGTCCAAGCTCAGGAACCAGCAGAGTGGGAAAGATCAGTGCTGGAACTTCATGCTGGTGGAGAGGCATATTAAGATGTAACCAGTTCATGAATCAGCACAATGTGTAGGGACTCAGTTTAGGCCTAAGCTAGTCATGTTGTCTCCATGGGTTGTAGGTATTTCATTGTAGACAGACTCAATCCCAGCACCCACAGGGAGACCTTGTGTGTTGGAGGTATAGTGGAGATAGAGCACACATTGAACGTTTATAAACAAGTATTCAAATAAATGGGGGGAATATACCAGCTATGTAAGTTTTGGAATCGATGGAAGTAAGTTTTGGCAAAATATGAAGAAAAAAAAACCCCAACCATTTAAGTTATGGAATAAATGAGAACAAGAAACAGCCATTAAGTTTTGGCATAAATAAAATAAATGAAACAATCCAGCCTTTTAAGTTTTGAAATAAATTGAAAAACATCCCCCAGCCATTTAAGTTATGGAATGAATCAAATAAACCAGCCAATTTAAGGTTTGATGGGGAAAAAACATAAACCATTGCTATTCTATGGCTGAGAACCAGTGACTCCAATGTCTTTGAGACTAATGTCATTATTGTTTGGCAACACATGTGGTGACTGACTGACTGACAACTTCATCTATTGAGTTGTTCCTACTTGTATGAACTGATGGAATGTTCAGCTCACACGTGATGACTGACAACTTCATCTATTGAGTTGTTCCTACATGTACAAACTGATGGAATCTGCCACTGGTAATGACTTTACTTCATCTTAGTAAGCAAACACACTCCTCAGAGCATCACCCCATGAGCTCTACACATGTGCAATAAGTGTGGTGTCATTTGTGGACATCCAAGTTTTCAAGTATAGCATAACATTTTAAATGCATTTTGCTGTAATGACTGGCAAGATCAGAGGCAAAGTTAGACCATAAGAGATGATGCTTGATAGTTTTAAGAAGATGACACATCATCATTAGGATTTGATTAACAACACCCAGGGCCGAGATCTGTGGGCAGACATAAACACCCAAGCCACTTTGCAAGGCTTATGATGATGATTTTGCTGTAACATGCACTTTACTATGCAATGAAACTGGGGAAACCACATTAACCAGAATCATTATGAAATACCAAATCAAGAATGAACATCATTGCACTCGGTATATTCCCACATGTGCTCCGTCCCATTCTTGAGTAGCCAACCCATAGTTCCCATCCTGATGGTACCAGTGGCAGCCTGCATGTCACCCAGGCAGGGTACATCCTGATGGCACCAGTGACAAGCTGCATGTCACCCAGGCAGGTCTCATCCTGATGGTACCAGTGGCAGCCTGCATGTCACCCAGGCAGGTCCCACCATCCTGATGGCACCAGTGGCAGCCTGCATGTCACCCAGGCAGGTCACATCCTGATGGCACCAGTGACAAGCTGCATGTCACCCAGGCAAGTCCCACCATCCTGATGGCACCAATGACAAGCTGCATGTCACCCAGGCAGGTCCCACCATTCTGATGGCACCAGTGACAAGCTGCATGTCACCCAGGCAGGTCTCATCCTGATGGCACCAGTGACAAGCTGCATGTCACCCAGGCAGGTCCCACCATCCTGATGGCACCAGTGGCAGCCTGCATGTCACCCAGGCAGGTCACATCCTGATGGCACCAGTGACAAGCTGCATGTCACCCAGGCAAGTCCCACCATCCTGATGGCACCAATGACAAGCTGCATGTCACCCAGGCAGGTCCCACCATTCTGATGGCACCAGTGACAAGCTGCATGTCACCCAGGCAGGTCACATCCTGATGGCACCAGTGACAAGCTGCATGTCACCCAGGCAGGTCTCATCCTGATGGCACCAGTGACAAGCTGCATGTCACCCAGGCAGGTCTCATCCTGATGGCACCAGTGACAAGCTGCATGTCACCCAGGCAGGTCACATCCTGATGGCACCAGTGACAAGCTGCATGTCACCCAGGCAGGTCACATCCTGATGGCACCAGTGACAAGCTGCATGTCACCCAGGCAGGTCTCATCCTGATGGCACCAGTGACAAGCTGCATGTCACCCAGGCAAGTCACATCCTGATGGCACCAGTGACAAGCTGCATGTCACCCAGGCAGGTCTCATCCTGATGGCACCAGTGACAAGCTGCATGTCACCCAGGCAGGTCTCATCCTGATGGCACCAGTGACAAGCTGCATGTCACCCAGGCAGGTCACATCCTGATGGCACCAGTGACAAGCTGCATGTCACCCAGGCAGGTCTCATCCTGATGGTACCAGTGATAGCCTGCATGTCACCCAGGCAGGTCTCATCCTGATGGCACCAGTGACAAGCTGCATGTCACCCAGGCAGGTCACATCCTGATGGCACCAGTGACAAGCTGCATGTCACCCAGGCAGGTCACATCCTGATGGCACCAGTGACAAGCTGCATGTCACCCAGGCAGGTCACATCCTGATGGCACCAGTGACAAGCTGCATGTCACCCAGGCAGGTCTCATCCTGATGGCACCAGTGACAAGCTGCATGTCACCCAGGCAGGTCACATCCTGATGGCACCAGTGACAAGCTGCATGTCACCCAGGCAGGTCACATCCTGATGGCACCAGTGACAAGCTGCATGTCACCCAGGCAGGTCTCATCCTGATGGCACCAGTGACAAGCTGCATGTCACCCAGGCAGGTCACATCCTGATGGCACCAGTGACAAGCTGCATGTCACCCAGGCAGGTCACATCCTGATGGCACCAGTGACAAGCTGCATGTCACCCAGGCAGGTCTCATCCTGATGGCACCAGTGACAAGCTGCATGTCACCCAGGCAGGTCACATCCTGATGGCACCAGTGACAAGCTGCATGTCACCCAGGCAGGTCACATCCTGATGGCACCAGTGACAAGCTGCATGTCACCCAGGCAGGTCTCATCCTGATGGTACCAGTGATAGCCTGCATGTCGCCCAGGCAGGTCCCACCATCCTGATTGCACCAGTAATAAGCTGCATATCACCCAGGCAGGTCACATCCTGATGGTACCAGTGGCAGCCTGCATGTCATCCAGGCAGGTCCTCTGCTCACTTGTCACTGAATGAGCCTCTTCAAATTAACCAGAATAATTAACCATCACAACACCAGTCATTTAACAGAATGTAATATTTAACATGCTTTGAAACTATAGGAATTTGTCTGACCATTTCTAATACACAATATATTATTTTGAGCAAGAAATGCACTTGAAGTTTGTTTCAATTACATGTGCAACAATACAAGCAGCCTAAACATACAAATTAGTTTTCTGGTATAATCAATAAAACAATTAAATACATCTACGAAGTGGATATCTAACTTAATCACTAACAATTGCAGTCATTGAAGCAAAAATCTATTATCAGCAGATACAATGTCCAGATTACAGCATGGCCCATTTTATAACAAATGTGGTGTAGCCATTAGTGAGCTTGCTTTATCAACATAGTGGTGTGGGTTCAATTCTCTGTTGTGGTAGGAGTGAGTTATTTTCTGAAAAGTATGACTCGGGTCAGCCAGCCTCATCAGTTTTTTTTTCTTTCATTAGCTCGCTTTTAGCTTGAGCATAGTGCATACATATGTTACTACTACTAGTAGTGGCTGGTGGCTTTTCTAAGGAGGAAAGGTGAGAGTCAGCTGGTCCACCACATTATGCTATGACCCAGTATATGTGAAGACCTTGAGCAATTCACAGTATATAATATCTGCCAGTCATGTGAGTATTTTTACTTGCAATGGACTGAACACTTTTGTACAATAAACTTGATATCTCATGCTCAAGACCCCCCTCCCTGCCCTGCACTGCAAGGTACTACTATAGGGAGTAATTAATATTTTCTTAATGACAATGACAGTTAATGAAAAATCCTTCAACCAGATATCCTAAAGCACGCTTTTTAAGTTCCTAGATGAAATGATAAAAAAAAAAAACAAATCCAAAACAATGTCAATATTAAACTGGAAGAAGTTATATCATTTAAAGAGGGAAACAGAAATACTACCAATTAGGTGAGCAGTGTGTCGGGGAATGTAATGGAAGAAAGAATAAGCAAGTAACATTTGCAACTCATCAGGCCATATTAGGAGAGACAAAAGCCACTCCAGAAAACATTCAACAAAATAGGTAAAGCAGCAAGAAAATAAATGCTCAACAAACACACAAACATAAGCAATAACCAGGACCCCTCAAGCATTACAGCACAAATTAGGGCAAATCAGAACAAGTTAATAAATTTATTTATCTAGGTCAAACTAATGGAAGGCTCCTGATGTGAGACAAATTAGAATTAGAATTGCAATAGCAAAGAGGACATTTAAAGGAAAAAAATCCAAACTTTAAAAAATTTACAACTTCAACAACGCAAATGAATTCTCCACATCTACATCTGGCCAGTCACATGATATATTTATGAAATATGGACAATAAATAATGTCATGAAAACTGCGTAGAAGCAGTTGAGGTGCGGTATTAAAATGACAAGAACCCGCTTGACTGAACAATTGTGGAAGTAAAATTCTGGAAAATTAACAGCACAAGGAGACTTTAATCAAGAAGTGAACCTTTCATGGCTTGATCAGACCAAGAAACATCAAAGCAAATGCTGGAGGACACAATACTTGGGGAAAGAATGAGGTGTAGACCAAGGACAGTATTTATGGAACAGGCGTGTACAAATCTATCACTGCAGACAAACATGGAATTAAAGAGTCAAGAACCAACTCACAGTACTCAGGACATTCCTATACATGCTCTGTCCTCATATGCAACAGCCAGTGAAAAGTCCCACCCTAATATGATGCTGTATGTAACCACTACACTTCCCTAGCCATCCTACCTTTCAGACAATGTCAGACAATTTAAGATGCCGAGTCAACCCTGAAACTATACAGCCAAGAAAACAAACTCCATTTATCCAGGGATTTGAACCCATGGGTGCCTGGCCAGCAGCCCTAGTCACTAGACTATAATGGCCCTGGACAAACAAACTCACATGTTATAATTTCATGTCACTTTCTCTGCTGAGAAATTCCTTACTATACCCTTGTTATTATGTTAACATAAATCCTTTGAGTATTTAATGAATATTTTCATGTTAATTATTTCCCTATAAACAATTTGTCATTCAAATTTCTACAAAGTGCACATATCTGCTATATAAACATATTAAGTTGTGTATGATATGATCACAGAGGGTAAGAGTACATATTCAAATACTGTCATTACTTTTTGCTATAGTTTACATATTCTTAAATCAAAACAAGTACACACTGAGAAAAAAAATATAGCCAACTTGCATGGAAAGATAAAATATAATGCATATATAACAAAAGTAAGTATTAAAAAAGCCATTACAGATTTACATAAACCAACAAAACTGGAAGCAATAAAGCACAGTTTAGAAAGCAGCCAAGGGTCTGAATACAATGTCCACAAAAAACAAATCAGCACAAATATTTGTTGTCTACAAGTTAGTTGCATATCCTTTACAGGACATCGCAGTCAACTCCAACATTTTTTGGTTGTTTATGATCTCTTGGCAAGCGTACATTCAGTAGTTTGCCATTGCTTTCTGAACGACCGGTACTCATACCATTTTCATAAAAGACAAACACAAGACGGTCTGCTACCAAATTGCATGCAGCTGTGTTTCAAACGGGATATGCAGGATTACAAACTGCATCCATAACCTTTTTGTCATGGAGCCGGTGTGGTCTACAAAGTTGAAACAATGCTGTAACAGACTGGTCATGGACCTGCCTGCTGACGTGGTCAGTGATCATTCTTCCACACGCTGTCTTGTATTCCCCGTATAACAGCAGTCTTGATATTTGATGCTAAATGTGGTAGCTCTTGGGGAGCCGCGGCAGTGTAATGGCTGGACGCTCGCCTACTGGTCCTGTGGCCACAAGTTTAAATCCTTATCATAGGAGATTTGAACAAACTGACTTGCAGGTTGACGCAGCCTAAACTGGATGCTTGGACATTTATTGGGAAGTAAAGACGGCCGGTATTATACTGACCACATCATCCACAGAGCTCTGATTGGTCTATACAAAATCTAGCACCATATGCTCAATGCACCTGTAAAATAGTTCTTTAGTGATACTACAGTACATCCCAAATAGTGTCACACTCGTGTACTACATCTTACACAGAATAATATCCCACAATGGGCTTCATTCTTATACATATTACAACATTTTTTGGGCATTATACCCCAAACACAAGACAGCCTTTACAATGTATCCCAAACAACAGATCTGTTGTACATTATAGTCAGATGTCATGTTGACGGCTTCATTCTTCGGATACATTCATGTTGACATCTGAAGGTGTACAGAGAAGAAGTACATTTTATTCCAAAACGGAACATTTTTACAACATATTCCAGGAACCAAAATTTTTATAATTACCTCACAAAAACTATCAATTATTTATTGTATGTGGCTTAAGGATTAGTGACCTCGGTTTCACAATTCCCCAACATACTAGGTTGAGGGTTCGAAACCAGCCGCAGACAATTTGGAAGCAGACTGCTTTGCGTTGATTTATATGGTATGAGTTTTGGCTGTTCAGAAGGTAATAGCAAACTACTGAACATCAAATTGCCTAGTAAATCACTAGCAGCCAATAAATGCTGGGGTTGACTGCAACTTTCTTGAAAGGACATGCAACAAACTTTATCCCAAACATATAATTTGTAGGTAATATCTCAAACAAGCACAACCAACAAGGCTGTTCTGACACATTCGTGAAGCTGGACAGCTGTACAGTTCCATGTGTGATGTGACGGACAGCTGAAGCCAACAGACAGCCATCGATTTAATAATTCAAAACTAGTAATTGACCACCACTCTGTAGCGGCCATGCACACAGCCTGCATAGTATGGCACTTGTATGTGTTCCTTTCTTATTTAGCGACAACAGAAGCACAAAGTCAAGGATAACACTTCATAAAAATAATTTTAGCCCTCATTTACTGAAGAAATAAAAAACAACAACAACATGAGAAAAGCACAAATTTACTGATATATGTTTGATGATAAAGATGTGAATTATTGTTTCATCGTTCAATTAAAAAAATATTAAATATACAGATTATATTTGTTTATACATTTGGGTTTATTTATTATATGCAAACATTTCTAGAAGGAAGAAAAATAAAACACCTAAAAATTTCCATGCAAAATTATGCATAAAAGGAAAGAAAATCATGAAAATAAAACAAAGTTTTGAAGAAAAAAATAATGTAAGTGATCGAGCATTTTGATTACAATTATCACATGGAAAACTTGGTTAATTGATACATTTATTGTGACAAAGTTTTTCTGGTCTTCTAGGGTGTCCACAGAAATAGGTATTGTACTGTTTAGCTGACATTAACTGATTCAGTGACATATATCAACAAATGGCACCTCCCAGCTGGACATAAGGACGATATATCACCGCACTAGGATCACCATGTTATTTGTTTCGTTTCGTGGTAACTTCCACAATTTTAATGCTCGATGAACGAAAATTTACATTATAATACTTATTTATTTCATTATGTACTATGTTTGGTCCATACCTACGTTATTTTGGACACTGAATCAGGTAGCACATACAACTCATCTTACTTTGCCGACCAAAACCAGTGAGAATCCTCGATGAAACTAAACTTCCGACATTTATAAGTGATGATGTGTGTGTGTCATTCAAAGGTAGGGATGGTTACTATGCTCCACAGCCACAGAGTCCAAATAAAACACAAAATATCCCCGGGAAGGTTAACCCGGTCAACAAATGCCCGCAGAAGTCGGATGTGTCGGCCTAACGGCGCAAGAACGCAGCTCCGCTGTAAACAGGCACAACGCAATCACATCCGAAAAAAAAACTCCGGATGAACGAAGAAGAAGAAGAAACACAAAATATGATCAGGAAGCTTGGAGAAAGGCAAAACACACGCAGATGCAGGCAAGTTTTTTCCATCAAAATCTTTTCAATGAAACAAATATGGACCAAAAAATATACTTAACTAATAATCTGATTAACAACAAAAAACAAAACCTCATATTAAATTTGCACTCCAGAATGTGTTTTGAACAAAATATTTTCAATGAAAAAAAAAAACAATGGACAAAAAATATACTTTAATAATCTGAAAGTACCCTGATCAAAAAAAAATTTAAAAAAATTCATATTTTATTTGCACTCCAGTATCAGCTCATTGTGTACATTGAGTAATGACAAGGAAATACAAAACAAATTCAACATAGAAGTACAGAACAGATTTGAAATTTTGTCTGATCTAGAGATCCTATTCCAGGATGTGGATGATCAATGGGAAACGTTGAAGAATTCAATCAATGTGGCTGCAGAAACAACTATTCCAAAATTAAAGAAGGTGGGTCGTGAGACATGGATGACTGAAGAAATTTTACACCTCATGGAAACAAGAAGACTCAACAAAAATAATTCTGTCAAATATGAAGAAATTCACAGACAAGTCAGAATATTATGTAAGGAGGCAAAAGAAGCATCACTTGAGGAAAAGTGCTTAGAAATTGAAAACCAACACAACAGTCAAAATACCAAATGAGTGCACAAAAGAATTCAGGAACTTACTAATAAAAGAACAAGTACATCAACAGGGTGTCTAAAAACTGAAGATGGCAAAATCATAATAGAAAAAGACCATATTCTACATGTATGGACAGATTATGTGAAACACCTTTATGATGATAACAGAGACGAACAGTATGATATTAGATTTAATAATGAAGGACCGCCAATTTTGGAGATGGAGGTTCAAAATGTTCTTAAGCATATGAAAGCTGGCAAAGCCCCCGGTGCAGATAACATCACAACAGAAATGATTAAAGCTTTAGAAGAATTTGGACTAGAGCAAGTCACCAGACTGATGAACACATTATATGATACTGGAGATATACCTCCTGAATTATGTAACTCTGTATTTATTGCAATCCCAAAGAAATCAGGAACCTTGGAATGTGATCAACATAGAACAATTAGTATAATGAGTCACATCACAAAGATTTTGCTAAGAATTATCATGCAAAGAGTGAGGAAGAAGATACAACCTGAAATAGGGGAAGAACAATGTGGGTTTGTAGAAGGAAAGGGTACAGTAAATGCCGTGTATATGCTGCGAACAGTTATTGAACGTGCTATAGAAGTAAACAAGGATATACATCTTTGCTTTATTGACTATACAAAGGCTTTTGATGGAGTTAGACATGTCAACATGGTGGATATGCTTGCAGATCTACAAATTGATGGGAAAGACATTAGACTTATAAAAACATATATTGGAAACAACAAATAAGGAGTGATAATGAAGTGGGACAGTATCAGCCAATTAAGAGAGGTGTTAGGCAGGGATGTGTGATGTCTCCAGATCTTTTTTTCCCTATACAGTGAAAATATTTTCAGAAATGTAGAAGATATAAATGGAATCAGCATTGGAGGATGAAACATCAATAACATTAGATATGCAGATGATACAGTATTAATTGCAGACAATGCGCAGGACCTGCAACAATTAGTAGATACGGTTGTTGTACACAGTGAGCAACTGGGGTTAGAATTAAATTGTAAACAGACTCAGGTTATGGTCGTCACTAGGAAGGAAGAAGTGCCACAATGTAATATACAAGTAAATGGAAATATTCTTCAACAAGTGAATCGGTACAATTATCTTGGAACAGTCATAACATCTGATTGGAGATGCCTTGAAAAGATTAGAACAAGAATCGCCATGGCGAAAGTAGCCTTTAGCAAGATGAAAAACATTCTGACCAATAAAAAGATGTCAATTGAAACGAGAAAAAGAGTGTAGAGGGGATACATAGAGCCTGTTCTTTTATATGGATGTGAAACTTGGACAATGAGCAGTCAAGCTGAAAAGCATCTGATGTCTGCAGAAATGTGGTTTCTGAGGAAAATGCAAAGAATACCATGGACAGGCAGAAAAACCAATGACCAAGTACTACAGGAGACAAATGAACATCGTAAACTGATTAGAGAAATTAGACGTAGACAGTCAAAATTTTTTGGACATGTTATGAGAAGAAATGGATTGGAGAACTTAGTGACAACTGGCAAGATCGAAGGAACAGACAAGAGGAAGACCGAGAGGAAAATACCTGGATGGCTTGGCCACATGGCATGGACGAGACAGGAACACTGAGCTGATCCATGACACTGGTGATCGAGTGAAATGGCGAGTCATGACCGCCCACGCTTTCTGGCATGGCACATGATTGATTGATCAGCTCAGCAGCAGCCAACACACTTTTCCGATACCATTTTGGATTCTGCAAGTTCCCATGCCTCGCTGGTGTATGTGGACATAACAGGGCAGCTTTACTGGTCTCCAGGTGGGACATGAAGGTGAAGCACAAGCGACATGATACTGTCTATAAATGATTGTCTATTGTATGGAAGTGACTATGTGTACCTATGATTTATAGAATCAGGGATTCAATTAGGCATCAGTAGAAAGGAATATGATAAAGTGTGGAGCAAATGCAGCTATCCACTGGAACTATAAGTACCCATTCCCTTCAACATTAGATGGAAAGAGAGCAAAATTGCTGTGACATCAGTTTTGCTTGACACATCTGATGATATCCCTGGTGCTTTATTTGGAATTGCATAGAAGGCCATGCTAAATTCTTCCCTTTTTCTATATGGAGGTCCTTCTCTTCCAAGGATATCTCTGCTCTTAACTCATTTGAAATTTGCCTAAACAGAATTGTTTGCCTTTACCATACATGTATCTTTTAAATAGAATGCTTGGTCTTCACAGAATGGTTTGCCGTCACCATGCATGTACCTTTTAAACAGAATGGTTGGTTTTCACAAAATGGTTTGCCTTCACATGTACCTTTTAAATAGAATTGTTTGCCTTCACCATATCTTTTAAACAGAATGGTTGGTCTTCAGCCTCACAAGTATCTTTCAACAGAATGGTTGGTCTTTACTGTCATGTGCATCATTTAAACAGAATGGTTGGTCTTTACTGTCATGTGCATCATTTAAACAGAATGGCTGGTCTGTACTGTCATGTGCATCATTTAAACAGTATGGTTGGTCTTTACTGTCATGTGCATCATTTAAGCAGAATGGTTGGTCTTTACTGTCATGTGCATCATTTAAACAGAATGGTTGGTCTTTACTGTCATGTGCATCATTTAAACAGAATGGTTGGTCTTTACTGTCATGTGCATTATTTAAACAGAATGGCTGGTCTGTACTGTCATGTGCATCATTTAAACAGTATGGTTGGTCTGTACTGTCATGTGCATCATTTAAACAGAATGGTTGGTCTTTACTGTCATGTGCATCATTTAAACAGAATGGTTGGTCTTTACTGTCATGTGCATCATTTAAACAGAATGGTTGATCTTTACTGTCATGTGCATCATTTAAACAGAATGGTTGGTCTTTACTGTCATGTGCATCATTTAAACAGAATGGCTGGTTGTTAACACAGAAACCACAAACAATATGTTACATGATTTACTGTCTGGCATATTTCACATCATCTTGTCAAGTGCATACTGCAGAGTTATATATTATATGAAGTGAATAAATGAATTATACTCTGGCTGAAATATTTAAAACCAATAGTCACTGGTATTGTACGAATGTGGAGTATTAGTTATCCCCATGGTAAGTGCAAATTTAAAATGAAATTTTTCTGTTCACACAAAACTGGCTGGAATCACCTAATTGCTAATGCCTGAATGTTTTTGAGAAATCATGTATTGCTAATCGAAGACAACGTACAAAACGCCTTTCTTTGTTAATTTTATGATGGCTATTAAGATGTATCGACATTGCTTATCTCAGCATTTTAAACCTGTCGACTGCACAGGGATTACTGAAGAAATTAATTGACTCTCTTTTCCACCCAAACATTTAGAACGATGTCCTCAGTCTCATGTGTATCTTTTACACAAAGTCATGGATTGTTATATAGTGGTAGGGGTGTATATGCTCCGTTAGTTTTTGCCATGATGTCAGATCAAGCCTGTTTACACCTGTTTATGTAACAGTAGGCAGTTCATGTCTACTTACATATGTATATGTAACAGTGAGGGGTTTATCTGTGGTCAGTTCATGTATGTATACTTCTGTATATGTCACAGTAGGTAACTGTGATCAATTTACATCTGTATATGTAACCGTGGGTAACTGTGATCAATTCACATCTGCTTACATTTGTATATGTAACAGAGGATATCTCTGTAATCAATTGACATCCACTTCTATCTGCATATGTAACAGTGGGTAACTCTGATAAATTCACATCTACTTCTATCTGTATATGTAACAGTGGGTAAATCTGTGATCAATTCACATCTACGTACATCTGCCTATGCTACAGTGGATATTTCTGTGGTGGATATGTGTCTCCTTACACTTGTATACTTCATGATAGTGGACATGTGCTACTGTTTGTATAGCCATACAGTACCTTGTCTGTAGCTTGGTTCCCCCTGAGATGCTTCATTGGCCTAAGTCAAGCATGTATTATCAGACAGTAAATCACACAAGTACACAAGATATCTACATTCCATGGACAAAAAGAAACAACTGAAACAAACTTGAAATAAAATTGTATAGTTATTACCATTTTTCGCTGCTGGGCAGCTCACAAATTAAAAGATTATTATTATTATTAAATAAAGAAATCACAGTTACACATTTACAATAAATTATAGTTCAGTTTAACAGAATCAACACAGACAAAACATCATATATTTAGCTATAGAACTTATGAGGAAAGAGCTGGGATCAACATTTTATAACGGTATCAATTAATCTGAATAACTGGATGTGAAAGCAGTGGCCTAAGTAACTGAATGTGAGAGCAGTAGTCTTAAGTAATGAAATGTTAAAACAATTGTTTAATTAATGGAATGTAAAAGCAGTAGTCCAAGTAACTAAATATGAAAGCAGTAGTCTAAGTAATGGAATGTGAAAGCAGTAGTCTAAGTAATGGAATGTGAAAGCAGTAGTCTAAGTAATGGAATGTGAAAGCAGTAGTCTAAGTAATGGAATGTGAAAGCAGTAGTCTAAGTAATGGAATGTGAAAGCAGTAGTCTAAGTAATGGAATGTGAAAACAATAGTCTTAGTAATGGAATGTGAAAGCAGTAGTTTAAGTAATGGAATGTGAAAGCAGTAGTCTAAGTAACTAAATATGAAAGCAGTAGTCTAAGTAATGGAATGTGAAAGCAGTAGTATAAGTAACTAAATATGAAAGCAGTAGTTTAAGTAATGGAATGTAAAAGCAGTAGTATAAGTAACTGAATGGGAAAGCAGTAGTCTAAGTAACTGAATGTGAAAGCAGTAGCCTTAAGTAACAAGATATGACAGCAGTAGGCTAAGTAATGGAATGTGAAAACAGTAGTTTAAGTAATGGAATGTGAAAGCAGTAGGCTAAGTAACAGAATGTGTAAACAGTAGTTTAAGTAATGGAATGTGAAAGCAGTAGTCTAACAGCTTGCTCAGCTTCTTTAAGGTTTCCATAGTTATTTTTGTTTTTCCCTTATGAAACCTTCTTTACCCTTCTTTATATCTATATCCTGATTTCTAGGATCTACCAATTGCAATAACCATTTTTATCAACTGGATGCTTTTTGGGGAGTTATTACTACAGGAGTTTTAAAACATTTTCCTCACATAATTGATAAATACACCTAATAACTATACATAATTTTAGTTAATGAACTGCTATATGTTGATGACAATACCAAACTTCATGCAGGGGGATAAGGAAATAAACATAGACAGCAAATGAAGAACAATGTGTTAGGATTGAGCAACCACACCTGAAATCATAAAGAAAAAACACCCTGGTTGATACCAGCATGTTTTAAAATCTGGCAGTTAATGTGTAACCTCAAATCCAGCAATTGTAGAAAGTGAAAAGAAATGAAGAAAGCTTGCACTGCAGAAAAGGTATGTTTGAATATTTTCATTAAATAATTAATCAAGCGTGAGCAACGGCAACACACACTTAATGGAATGTTCCAGATCTCTAAATGGTTCACTGGTAAAAATAGTAGAATTTGATTTTCACCACAGATAGTTCTGCAAAATGAGACATAAATTACAAAAATATCAGCCTCTCAAGTTATATAAAAACAAATACAATTCTCCAGATTCTGCCATTGCTTAGGGCTTCATTATGAGGAAAATTACAAATCAACAGCTGACCTAATTACAATAAAGCATTAAGTTCTCACAGAACAACAAATGCAACTATTGCATCTTTATTAATACAATGTTTCATCTTCTCTCATTAATGGCATTTTGAGACAATAATAGAATAATAGCATGTCAATCTCTTATGTGGATGTGGAAGGCAAGGGGAAATCAACACATTCATATTCTATGAGCAAGTTTTATGGGTAGTTGCTAAGTTTTATAGTGGAATTACGTGTAGACAAAAAAAACACTTTACATCTGTCTCCAGTCTTCTCCTTCACCCATCGAGTGCCATTTGGTTTATAAAATATGGAACGAGCACCATATACCCAATAAGGTGTGAAAAAGGGTCCTTTACTTTACATACTACTTTATATACTATTTTACAAATAATATTTGCATATTGAGAGTCAGGACTTCATTTACCGAAATAGGATTAATTCTAGAACATGATAAAAAAACTGCTGCCCATCTGATGACAGGACAACACAGCTTTATCTACAAAGTCAACAATGATTGTAATCATGATAAAGAACTGGCGCCTTTGCAATAGTAATAATAATACACTGACATATCAATTTCTGGGGAGCCATTCCTCTACTTCTATGAAAGCTCATCAATGACTGCGATTAATTTCCCATGCTGAAGTAAATAAATATACAAATACATTTATGCTCAGTGCCTGGTATATTATGATCATACACGGGTTGTATAATTGCCATTCTCACCTGCGGTGGTTGTAATCTGAAGTGTCCTGGAAGACAGGGACACATCTGCCAGCAGTTTCATGCTTCACTAAGTAAACACAAAAGGACCCCTTGTCCTTGCCCTGGGTCATATTGGGTATATGGTGCTAGCCGTATATGTTTAGACCAATCAGCACTTGACAAGTGAAAGTAACAATGTCAAGGTCTCTTTCACACACCTCGAGGCACATGATGCTACCCCCATATATTTATAGACCAATGGGAACTCCATGGTTGATGTGGTCAGTATCATGTGGTTGCCTTTACTTTCCAAGATATTTTAGGTTTGGTAGACCTGGGAGCTAGGTCATGAAAAATATAATTTTAATCTGCCCTGAATTGGATCAAACCAGGCGAGCATCCAGCCACTATACCACATCTCCCACTCAATGAGTGATGTGATCTAGCCGTTATTCCCCCACTCAACCAGTGATGTGATCTAGCCGTTATGCCCCCACATCTCCCACTCAACAAGTGATGTGATCTAGCCATTATACCCACACTCAACGAGTGATGTGATCTAGCCGTTATACCCCCACTCAACGAGTGATGTGATCTAGCCGTTATGCCTCCACACCGCCCACTCAATGGGTGATGTGATCTAGTCACTATACTACGACAGTTCTCACTCAACAACTGATGTGATCTAGCCACTATACCACCACAGCTCCCACTCAATGGGTGATGTGATCTAGTCACTATACTACCACAGTTCCCACTCAACAACTGATGTGATCTAGCCACTATACCACCACAGCTCCCACTCAACGGGTGATGTGATCTAGCCACTATACTACCACAGTTCCCTCAAGCTCCACTACTGCATCCACAATTATGGCGTCCCAAAATAAACTAAAGAAAGGAATTATTTTTTGCATGTGCATGCAGATGAAAAATGTAACACAGTAACGGAAAATATCACAGTTGAGGTGTCAACAGAAGTCACTGGGAAAGAGAAAAGAAATTAGAATGACATTTTGATAAACCCTAAGGAAGAGTGCAGGATGGACAGAAAGAATTCACAATAAATATTTTTCATAATTTATGCTTTCTGTCATAGTGCTATTTCAACAATGCATATACCCCAGCTTCTAGAACCATTTTGCAACTTCAGGTTTAGCAAGGTTATAAACTTGAAAACTCTCAGCTCACACATGCATGCATACATACATTGAGCCAAATTGAGTAAAGTCTTGAGCTGACATCACAGCACTTCAGTGACCATTGAAAAGTCCTAATACTAATTGTACAGATGCAGCCTGATTATGTGTCCATCTGGCCTTTCCTCAGAGTACTCAGTGTCGGCCACATCCTCTGAATGTACACTGACTAACCTCGGGGCCAAACACAAAACATTTGCAATCAAGAAAATTAAAAATGCAAGCACTGTCATGAGAGAAGAACATTTTACATGAAACAAAATAAAAAAAATTTCCAAAGATCTTATTGCAGCATATAGCATGTACATTAATGTTGTATTTGGTGTTATTTGGGCAACGCCCCATCAGGGACCTTATGTTTCTCAAGGAATATACTTTAATGTTTAAAATTTTTGAAAACAAATTATGTTTAACAGTTTTAAAAAAAAACTATTTAATATAAAGTTTAAATTTTCAGAGGCACTACCATGTTTAAAAAAAGAAAAAATTCAGGAAAACTAAATGTCAGAAAATTATATTGAATAATAATAAAAATGAAAATATAATATTTCAGAGAAAACATTTCAGAAAAAAAAATGAACTAGAAACAACTTAGTAACACCATAATGTTGAACATTTCTGAGAAAACCCCATATGTTACATTTCTTCTGCATTTTTTCTTCTTCTGCATGTGTTACATTATACAATAACTATGTTTAACAATTTAGACTATAATGTTTGCCTTGACAGAAAAAAAATAAAACTATATTGCTTAAAATTTCAGACCAAACTATAACTTTTAACATTTCAGAAAACAATGTGTTTAACATTTCTGAGAATTCCCAGGACAGAATTCAATAAAACTATAATGTTTAACTTTCCAGAAATATTTTAATGTTTAACCTTCCAGAAATATTGTAATATTTAACATTCCAGAAAACATATAGGGAAAATGTTTTAATGTATATGAAAAACTATATTGTTAAATCTTTCAGAAATCTAAAGTGTATAATATTTAATAAAAACTACGTTTAACAGTAAATTATACAGCTTCCAATTCCAGAAAAACTAACTTTTTTGAAAATTATAATGTTGAACATTTAAGAAAACTATAATGTTTAACATGAATAAAAAATACTATAATGTGTAACATCTCAGAAAGACTATAATTTTTAAAAATCTAGAAATACTATAATATATCTGAAAATTATAATGTTTACCATTTAATAAAACTATAATATTTATTTAATATTACAGCAAAACTACAATGTTCAACATTAGAGAGAAAACACTATATTTAACATTTAAGAAAACTATAATATGTAACAAACACAAACACTATAATTAGTAACACAAATAAAAAAAAAAGTATAATGATTAACATTAAAACCAAAATAAAAACAATTTTTTTAACACTGCAAGTGTGTTTTACATCTAAGAAGAACTATGCTTAAGATTTCTGAATAAACAACTATGTTTAACAGGTGTTACCGAACTGCATATGAAAGTACATAGCATGTTCATTAACACAATGCATAATTGAATCTAATTTTTGCACCAAAAATAACATGCGTAACATCATTACTACTCTTCCATGTATACTTTCTCTTATTAAAACTCCCTTTGAAATAATTTATTTTCTCCGTCTTCATCACTGGATGGCACATCGTGGTACTCTTTTATTCTGGAAGAAACTTTGTGCTGCTGCTGTAGTTTAATTGCAACTATGTTTGTGTCTGGCTCGGCCACTTGTAAATCATCACTATCATCATCGGCATCAGCATTGGGCAGCTGCTGGAAACCCATCTCGTCATATTTGATGCGGCCAGATTTCTTGATGCATATCACCGCAGTGATGAACATGACAATTACAAGAACAACGCAAACTGGCAATGAGAAAAAAAAAAGAAATATAAATAAAGAACATGGTTACTTGTATCTTCAAGACAAAAACAAAAAACCGATAAATTATGTGTTACTATGTGCTGATATTTTACAGATAAATGGATCTAAAATATGATACGTAAACTCGACAAATGAGACAAAAACAAAACTGAAAAAAAAATGTATCTGAGATTTCTTGAGTAGTTTTGCCATCAGTTTTTTCTTACTAACCCCTGATCTTGTACTGTTCATTTGTTTGCGATATACTTTTAAAAATACAAGTCACTTCATTATCGATTCCATTTCAATGTCTCACAATCATAGTTAACTACATTTTTTGGAGGTCAGGATGGCTAAATAGATAGGTACATGTGTTCTTACACATCTGGTATGCTGATGCCGAGGTAAAGGGTTGAACCCCTAGAATTGAACTAAAATGTTGACCTCACATCCTTGACTTGGGGACATAAATTACAGGTATCTCTGAAGTCGGAGTGGAATTGCCTGATGGCGAAGGACACTATTCATGGGGAAAGCTAATCCACATGCAAAATTCAGTCCAGCACTGCTAGAAGTAGTGTGTATGGACTACGCTTGAGTTCAAAAGCGAGCAAGCACAAAAAAATAAAAACCTACATTTTTCTGTCAATTCTCACCATCCTGTGGACTTGGAATGTCAATTTTAACTTCTTGTTTACAGTGCAATCTGAAACCTGATGTCATTACTTGTGCGTACTTAAAGTCTGGTTACAACTGGCTCACCAGTTTCTTTATAAATTTCTGTTTTTAGACAAGACTGTGGTCTCAAAAGACTCATCTATGTTTCAAAACCTCTTGTATCCTCACTGCATCCTCAGAGACTTTTCCTGTATAGAATCACTGTTTCCTCAGAGACTTTTCCTGTATAGAATCACTGTTTCCTCAGAGATGTTTCTTCACAGACTCACTGTTTCCTCAGAGACTTCTCCTTATAGACTCCTTGATTCCTCAGAGACTTGTCCTGTATAGACTCACTGTTTCCCCAGAGACTGTTTCTTCACAGACTCATTGTTTCTGTAGAGACTGTTCCTGTATAGATTCACTGTATCCTCATAGACTTCTTGTTTCCTAATATACCTTATATTTCCTCACAGATTCCCCATCACAGTCTCAATTTCTACAGACATACATGTACACAAAGAACGAGAATGGAGAGAAAATGAGGATAGAAAACAACTTACTTATGATGGTCACTGTCAACAGGGGTGACATACCAAGCAACAAAGTGTTTGATGACATCTCTAGAGTAAGATGGCTGGCAGTTGGATCACTGGGAACTTGTATCACCTGGCCAAAGTAATATGATTTCACTTACTTTAATACATTACTATCAACTCAAAGAAGGAAATGTTTTGGGAAGCAAAGTGGCCAGCATAAAACTGACAACATCACCCACTAAATGCCCATTGTTCTATACTAACTTTGATCTAGCATCATCTGTTCAGTAATAGGATATTCCCATTAAAGAAGACAATCATGGCATTATTTTTACCATTGTGTAAAAGGATCCTCCCAGAAATGGAGACATGGCATTATTTTTACCATTGTGTAATAGGATCCTCCCATGGCATTATTTTTACCATTGCGAAAAAGGATGCTCCCAGAAAAAGAGACAATCATAGCATTATGTTTACCATTGCTGGTGTCCACCAACAGGATTCTGAAGGCTGAGGTATATAGAGCTTCAGCCATGCTGCCTCCAGGCTAAGTGTTTCATCCCCAGGGAGACAGGTGGTTGGAAGACCTCTGGAAGATGAGTTCTGACTCTTGAGTTGAATGTGCTGACTTCAGGTCACCTAAGCCCAGAAAAAGGCTTGCACTTGTTGGGGTGAAGCTGGTCCAGAGAATTTCCTTCTGACCTGTTACCAAGCACCATCTTTATGGGTGGTTGGGGGGGGATCGTGTTGCAAGGCTTTCCTTCCCCTCTCTAAATGCAGCAACCAACAGGGTGTGCAAGAACGGTACTTCAGTTTCACATCTGTGGAGAGGCATGGCGATCCTTCTATTGTTAGGCATCCTAGTTTGTGAAGAGCAAAGAGATGTTTCAAGATTTTGTGCAGTATGATTTCCTGGTAATGCAGCCTTTTTGGCTGACCCCAGGCAGATACAACTTTTGTCTGTCTGGGATTTAAACATGTGTCTTTATCCTCCAAGAACATCGTACATGCATATATTTCAGATCCCAAATATGGCCCTCACATGCCATGGTCCATGAACAATTGTTGAGATCTAAGACCCCATTGACTAACTGTAAAATATACAACTGAATCTAGATTAGACATCTGAGAAAGAATGCACAAAGAAGAAGAAAATGAAAAAAAAAGTCTGTGTCTCTAGATTTGAAACAGTAACATTCTACAGTAGTATAGTGGGTAGTATACTTGCTAACTAAAACAGTGATCAGAGTTCAATTCTTAGCAGTGGCAGGATATTTTGCCCAGGCCAGGACAGCTCTGAGGGTAGACATAACTACATACAAAGGTCACAGATAACAGTGAGAATTTTCTTACATTTGCCTGAGAAGGAAAGGTGAGAAATAGGGAACTGCCCACCCCACCATATTATGTTGGGAGGAAAGGGGGGGGGGAAGAGAGAAAGAGGGTTGGGGAGGGGGGAGAGAACTAATTTATGTGAAGAACTAGCACTTCACATCCCAATGCCATAATTTGCCAAATTTAACATACTTCCACATACTTCTGTGCAATAAATTGCAAAAAAGTTAATAAATTGCAAAAAAGTTACAAATGTTAACAAATGACCAAATATTAAATGGCGGATTTAAAAAAAATTGGCCTGGGCTGCCAGGTTGACCCAGCTTAAAAATAGGTACCAGGGAATGTCTTGGGAAATAAAGGTGGCTGGCTGGACACGGACCACATCACCCTGTGAGTGCCGATTGTCTATACAAGCATGGGCTTGCATCACATGCCTCAAGGCATGTAGCAAGTGTCCTTTACTGACTTTTAAATATTTAATGGGCAACAATTCTCAAGAGTAAATTATACACTATGCCACATATGTGCATGTCTACACTGGTATTCAGGTTGTTGAAGCCCCCAAAAGGGCATGTATCTATTGGTGTGAGTTTGGTGTATACACTATGGAAATTGCAAAAAGCAGACAGCTGACCTGGCAAAGTTTCAAAATGAACTTTAATTTTCCATAGAATAGGCTTGAAGAAAAGACTTCAACAAACTGATGCCAAGCCATCCTATCTGTTGGCTATCTCTTGCAGTTACCTTCTTGTTCTCTCTATATTATTCACCTCTGTCTCTAATTCTCTTCTCAAACATCTGTTTAGGTTTTCGGTCATGAATCATTAGAATAAGATAATTGTTATCTATTTAGCTAGGGAGAAAAAGCAGTAACTGTTGACAGGAAGAGATATGTATTTATATGTGGGTGCAATCAGGCGTAATCATGGCTGATGAGACATGAATGCCAATTGTTGGTTTTCATTTCACATGCTGGGTAAGCAGTCAGAAGTGACCAGTCAAATCAAGGCTGCAAGGTTAGGAAGTAATATGCAGCTCGCTTAGTGAGAAGACTTGTGTTTAAACCAGGACTTTTTGGCCATTTGTACCATTGGCACCTTGCCATCTTGACAGACGATAGTTTGTGCTTTAAAAAGGCATAATAACTTTTAACTATGGCGGTAGCGAGTGTGACTGATAAGGCCAATTTGCGCTGTAAATGTCCGTTCACAGTGGGTGCATGTGAACACGTGGTCATTTCCACCATCATGCACCATCTTACGTCTCAAACGCTTGGTGTGTGACTTTTCTGCAATAATTTTCTCCTTTGACTTTATTCCATTTCTGATATTTGCCCTCCATGCAACACGTTCAGCGGCGACTTGCTCCCAATGTGCATTATCAATGCCTGTATCAATCATGTCCCGCTTACACACATCTTTGTATCGTAGTAGAGGCCGACCCTGAGATCTCTTACCCATCTGTAATTCACCAAAAAAGATATCCTTTGGTATTCTACCATCATCCATCCTCCTAAGATGTCCTATCCATCTAAGTCTACGAAGACTGAGCATGGAATAAACTGTCACACAACCTGATCTTTCCAATACTTCAGTATTTGTGATTTTATTTTGCCACTTAATACCAAGAATTCTTCGCAGACACCGCATATGAAAGCTGTTTAAATTGTTCTCTTGGTGTGAGTAAGTTGTCCAGGTTTCACTGCCATAGAGAAGAGTACTAAGGACACAGGCTTGATAGACAAGGACTTTTGTTTTGGCAGTAAGCTTCCTGTTCTCCCAGACTCTTTTTCTTAACCTTTTCATTGTTGTTGCTGCCTTACCAATCCGGATGTTGATTTCCTGATCTAGGGATAATTTGCTATTTACCACTGATCCTAGATATGTAAAATGGTCTACTATCTCTAGTTCGGCGTCGTCAATAAAGATTGATGGTACCTCATGTGCACCTTGTGACATAATCTGTGTCTTCTTTTTGCTAATTGTTAAACCAAATTCAAAATTTGTACATCATAAATAAATTCAACAGGCAACTCAGCCAAAGGTAGCATCAGTAGCTATATAAATTAAGTTTACATCTTCATGAAGATATGCCTTGTCAAAATGGGCTGAATATCTAAGGGCACAAGTAAATAACTTTATCATTATATGCCCCAGAACAAGAGTAGATGTGGCATCTGAGTAGACTGTTGATATTAAGTAACACTATAACTTGTGTTATAACTTTCTTCCATGCTGATTGATGCCCATCGTACTCTTGTTGAAGATGGTAAATTGTCATTACAATTGTTGAGAAGATGACTAGAGTTGCTGAATGGTGGCAGATCTTAGAATGGTGTTAGAGGACTTGAAGTTAGAGCTGTTTATGATTACTGTGGCAAGTGGTGTCCATGAGTGACCGTGGGTGTACACAACAAAAGAGGATTATGCAACTAGACCCATCATGGCTGGTCTACTGAGTGTGATAACAGTTATATCTCCAGTCAAGATACTTGATAGTCAAGTGTGCTGGAGAGCAGGAATACGATGGGAGATGAGACACTAGGCGCAGACATCAAAAGCTAGGGAAAGCTGACTCGATAAAATCCTTGTTGAAGTCGGATGTACCAACATGAAACTGAGGTAGACATAACAACCCCTCAGTCATACTGAGCACTAACCCAATTTACTGCCATGCTATTCTTAGAAAGATAATGTGGTGGTTTCTCTTTGACTTCTACGTAACTGATACTTACGGAAGATTTATCCTTGTGGTTTTTAGTAACATAGCTAAATGTGTAATTGCCAGGTGGCAAGTAAAAAGCAAAACGGCCTTTCTCATCTGTGTACTGTGTGTATCCAGATGGCGTAACTCTGATTTGAACTTTTGTTAAGGGCTGCCTTGAATCTTTGTCTATGATGATTCCAAAGACTCCCTTCTGGGCCTAGTTTTTGGGAGGAAAGAAATATAAAAATGAAATAACTTATGTCAGCTAAATTAATATTTTGTTACATGGTTTTGTAATTACCTCATGAATAGTAACAAAAAGAATATAAATAAACTAAATAAAAATAACATATTTTCTTCTGAAAGTAAATAAAAATATGTCTGGATATCTAATATAATAGTAAGATAGAGCAAAGCCATTTTCATTCTCTGAAGTTGATAAAGCACTTGGTAATGGTTGCAGTAGTGCAGATATCATCTTCATCAAGTGCATGCAGCAGACTTGTGATCCAGACTCTCCAAACCTCTCTGTCATCTGATATTTTGAGAGAGTTGGTGTAGCTCATATAATTTGTTGCTCAATTGTTTAACCTTTCAACATACATCATTCTCTGGAGGTCAGCATGACTGAATGGATAAGATAGCTTGCTCTTAAACTTTCAAGTGTGATGCCGAGGTAGCGGGTTCAACAGCTACACCGGTCAATTTGACTAAAATGTTGACTTCTTGTCCTTGACTTGGGGAAGTAAATTACAAGTACGTCAGAAGTCAGGGTGGGTTCTGCTTCATTTGCCTAGCATCTTCCCTAATTGATCTGTTTCATCTCTTGTATTGAAATGCCCCATACATTTCTGACATGGTCCTGTATTATCAGAATCCAGTCATACTAGGATCAGATGAGTTAGCCTGAGAAGTGGAGGCTGCATACAGAATGAAAAATGACAGCATCACGAGAAACGTATGACAACTCTTAGCGAGAATGAAATAAAGTGTTCGTGAAGACTTTTCAGCCTGGGAGCGAGTCATTAAGCGGGAAAAATGGACTGTTGAGTTCACAGATAGGTCTTTGGTGGCCAGTATGGCTTGGCCATTTACTGATAGTTATTTAGTGTGATTTCTTATTATAATTGATGGTGTGAAAGAGAAGTGATGTCACCTCTGTAAGTGTTAAAGTGACATGTTCTGGGAATGAAGAGTGCTGCAAGTTTGTTCTTGATATCGTACCAGGAGTCTGTGTGGTCCAATGTTCTTTGTTCAGTACCAGTGTTAGTTCTATTTATTACACTGAAGTGACAGGGATAAATGGGAGAGAGATTGGGACAATCGAGCCAACAATATTCAGTTGATGATCATCTATATGTATAGTTTTCACAACCATAAATCAATGTGATGACTACACATATAAACCCTAAATCAGAGGTTCCCAAACCACGGCCCGCGGGGTGGCCCGCTAGCTGTCAGAAAGTGGCACGCGATGCCTCGTTTCAGTCGAGATTTCAAGAGTTCACAATAGAGGAGGATAATGCTGCCCTCTTCATAAATTCATTCGTATTTCCTGATGCCAAGCTCTGTCAATTACAGCAAAACCTTCAGCATGAAGTAATTGATTTGAAATGCAATTCTGCACTGAGATGTAAATTTCTGGAGCTGCCTGCTTCACCTTCAGCTGGTAATATGATTTCATTCTGGCGACTATTGCCTGTCGAACAATTTGAACACTTGCGTTCATTCGCCCAGAGATACATTTGTCGTTTTGGTTCGACTTACAGATGCGAGCAGTCATTTTCCGCAGTGATCGTTATAAAAAACAAGTAACGTTCCAGACTTATCGACAGTAACCTAGCTGCGCTTATGACTTTGGGCACGGCAGATTTGTGCCCAGACATTGATAAACTGGCATCTTGTGCCCAGACATTGGTAAACTGGCATTGGAACTTAAGTAACTGGTTTTGAAGAACACTTACAATTGTAAATTAATTACAATAATAGCGATTTTCTAAATTGATTTAAGATTTATTGTTAAATGAACTTTTGATTTTAAACCAAAAAATGACCGCAGTGTAGTACTGACACTGACTGCCTTTAAAGTTTTAGAAGTTTGTTGACGAAAGTTAAGAAGGGTAAGAATGATACTGCACAAATTTTATAATGCTGTGTCCTGCTTAACTACCGAAAATAGTAGATATGGCCCTCGGCTTAAAAAGCTTGGGAACCACTGCCCTAAATCCCAACTACTAAGAGACAGTCTACAAAAGTGTTAAGTGCCTCCCTCAATCATGAGTCCTGTCAATTAAAATTTTATAAAACATAAAAGACATCATAAAACATAAAAGACATCATACATCAGAAATGTCTCTTCTACCAAGAGAATCAACACCAATTCTGGCCCCACGAAACCATGCAAGAAAACAAACTAATGTGCAAAGCAGGTTTTTAAACAAGAGAGCTACCTCTGGGCGCTGAACTGGAGTTTGACAATGAAACAGCTGAAACCCTTGGAGGAAAGATGACCATCTGAGATCTTATCCCAGCCAATCCAAATGCTGAATCATGGCCTGAAAACATCTTCATATGCCTCTTCACAGATGTGAGGTTCCCATACTGGTCTCGTACAAACCAATGTGCTGAGTTAAAAATCAGTATCTCAGAAGATTCCTCAATCAACATCTCCCCCCCCCCCCCCCCCCCAAAAAAAAAAAAAAAAAAACCAACCAACCAACCAACTACTGGTGAACAAATTTTCTCCAGAAAATAGTTGCTCAAATTCAAGGCTAAGAACTACAGAATATGAAATAAGAAAAAGATGACAAGAAAAAGACAAGACATATGGCAACAGTTTCATTCAGCTGGTTCATTTACAAGTTGTCAATTATGGGCTTACCTCCCGTATCAAAGACAGGAATGATTGCTTGTTATCCTTCCATACATCAGCCAGCTGTTCAGCTGGTGGATACCGACAGCATCCTAAATTGAGTTCCACTGCAGCACGATGCATGTACCAGCGAGCATAGGACTGCACAAACAACAACAAATATCAGAATAAATATACACTATGATAAAATCAACTGCTGGTAACCATTTATGATACTATATGCACATAACTGTTACATTCTAGTAGCCAATCACAATAAAATATGATACCAGCTTCTGCTAGTAGCCAATCATGATTCTCTATGTACAACACTGGCAAATTCTAGCAGCTAATCAAGCTGCAGTAAAATACTGGCAAATGACAGCAGACAATCAAAATCATCATCAAGTACCATGCAAGCTGGCATAGGCGTTCATGTCTCTCCACAGGTCTCAATCTTTGGTGTTCTGGATCAACTCTGCTGCTGATATTCCTCCATGTCACTGTCTCAATCCATCTTTTCTCTTGGTCGGCCTCTGCCTCTGTTCCCCTCGATCTTTCCAGTTGTCACGATGTTCTCCAATGCCTCTCTTCTCATCAAATGACCAAAGAAAGCTGTTTGTCTCTTTCTTATTGTTGTATATAATGCTCTAGTTTCAATAACCTCTTTCAGGCAATTGTCATTAATTACACTGGCAGTCCAAAGAATTCACAACATTTGTCTTAGGAACAACATCTCTGTTGCTTTCAAGTTCTTCTTAATTTGTTAATTTACATTTCAAGATTCACTTCCGTACAGCAAAACAGGTTCTATATAGCACTTCAGCACTCTCTTTCTTACATTCAATAATAGTGACTTATTGCATCAGATACTTTCCATCTTCGAATGGTCTATAAAATATGAAACTAGCATCAATTGCCTAATGAACATTAAGGCATGTAAAAAGAGTCCTTTATTTTACTTCTTTACTTGAAAAATAATGATTAAATATAAACACAACACATAAATATATAAAAACTGGCTCCGAACCGTTTGTATTCCTAAATATGTTATAACATATTATTCTGCACATTTGTTTCTCAATGGCTCGGAAAGCTGAAGAAGAAGAAGAAGAATATTTGTTTCTCCACTTTAAATCATTCTTTATTTGCAGTTTTTCTTCAGATCATTCATGGATACTAGTAGATACTGGCAGCCACAGAGATGTAGTTTCTCTGAAGAATGCTACAAATCCACTTGGGTGGCTGAGAAGAACAATGTCCATGTACTGCAGGAGGCTAATTCACAAAGACATTTGACTATCTACATCAGGACAAGATCATCAATTTTGGATTAATGTTTTGAGACAAGATAGGGTTGTGACAACTGTGAAGATCGAAGGAGGTAGAAACAGAGAGAGACAATGCTGGATGGTTTGATAAGAGTGGCATGGAAAATGGCCAGCAGTCAAACTGATCAAAAACACGGGCGCAGGTATCGATGCAGAAACATGATCAGCTGTGCTGCCACTCTGCATGGCATAAGATGATTTTTCAGATAGTATGCTTGCTTTGTCTTTTATCTTCATGGTCTCTTCAATACATTTTTTGACTGTCATGAAGTTTTTATAACCGAAACAACAGGTTTTTTTCTGCTTGCCCTTTCCACAGAATTTCTTACACCAGTTACTGTTTAATTAGCTTATGATAAATATCTTGTAAATATGTGACATTTAGCAGAAAAAATATTAAAATTATCCCATAATTTTCATAGAAATTAACAGTAAAAACAGAACACCATTACCATCAAACTTCCTTGATGTGTAAAGAACTTGCTGTATTCTACCACGGCTGAAGGAAACTTGTCTGTAGGATATATGAAAAATATGTTGTGTAAACTCAGCTGTGAAGCAATCACAAAGGGTGATATCTAATCATCAGAAGGGGTCCCCCCCCCCCCCCCCCCCCATCGATGAATGTTTCAGCTTCTTTATCTTCTTTCCACCTTTGAGGGAG